>CM069914.1:19422575-19547318 GCA_036172215.1 Camellia granthamiana
AGTTAGTTTTGTTTTCAAGTTCTTGAGGTTAGACTTAATTTTTATTCTTGAATATTATTTATTTTATTTTTTTTATGATTTTGATGGTAGTTTTTTTTTTATTTATTTATGTTTTCTTTGTTTATGTCTACAGATTAATGAAGTTTTGGAGTTTGGTTCAAGCAATTGTGAAAGATTAAAGTTATTGTGGAGTTTGATGATTAGATTAACTTTCAAACTTTTGGATTGTTTATGGACTTTGATGATTAGATTAACATTTAAGAACTTTTTTTAGAACTATGTTGGATGTTAGATGATGTTATCTTTTTTTAGTATTTATGGCCTTGTTAAATTGTTATTGTATAATTTGTTTGGATTGTTGGATTTTTAGTTTACTAGTTTGTCAATGTTTAATGTTAGATTAGATGAATATTTTAATTTTGACTATTTTAGTTAATTTATAGATTAGATCTTTTTACTCTTCGATTCAAGTTTTGTAATTTGAACTATGTTTTTTTTTTATAAACCACCAATCCGCCCAAATCGCCAAGTCAAAACCGCCATTATTTGCAAATCGAACCATCGGTTTTTGATAAGAAAAATGGCCATTTCTAATAACACTTTTATCAATCCGCCACCTGCTGCGTGGTTTCTATTTTACTCCTAAACCGCACTAACCCATACTGTGCACACCCCTAGTAATAAGAAATCTGCATGGAAAGATGTTGCAGAAGATGATAATCCTTCCACTCTTCACCTTCAAAGAATTGCATAAAATGGAAGTTCATATTGAGGATGCTATTAACCAAGGAATCATAGTAGACAAGAAAGAGCTTATGAGAAAGACCTTTGTTCACAGTTCCAATGCTACCACCAGTGGTAGCACAGTTGCGAAGGTCCTAGAAGTCAACACTGTTACCACCACCACAAAAATTGCTGACCTATTTGCCAACACTGTTTCACAAGCATCTAATTCAATTTGACCTCAAACTCGAAATTTGCATCCTCTCTACGTGGCCCCATCCCCAACCATGAAGGTTTTTTCTAGAGAAATGACATATTAAGCTCCTTGACCCTCGACCCCTTCTTGATCCTCTTTTACCCAGGCATGACTCCTCTAGATATTGTGCCTTCCATCAACAACATGGTCACAAAACTGAACATTGCATGTGGCTTCATCATGAGATCCAAGATCTCATTGACTACAAAATCATAGCTCCACCCCAAAGGCCCAATGTTACCACCAACCCATTATAGTCCCATGACCGGGAATACACTAGCTCTCTGCATCAACTAAATCTATACACTACTAACCACCTTTAATCCTAGCTTATATATCACACTAGGGGTGTTTACATATCCGTGCAACCTAATCCACCCAACCGCCTGAATCGGCTCGAAAGTGATACGAACGGTTTTGAAGTCCTATACGGTCGACAATGATTATAAATTAATAAAATTTGCAGTTCTCAGTTTGGATAGCAATTCCTAATATATTGTACATATCGAAACTGACCTGACCTGATATATATATATATAACACCAATGTTATTTAGCCTATTAAACATTAGGGCTTGGTTGTTGTGCAAAGCTTACCTAGGAAGCTTCATCAGTTATCTCTCACATAATCATCACATTTCAACTTCCAAGATGGAAACAGCGAGAAACCAAAAGTTTCTATCTCTCTCTCTTAGAGACTGACTTGCTCTGCAACCTTCTTTATCATCACACGTTTTGTTCTTTTCATCTCCCCCATACTTTTTTCTTCCTTATATCTCTCAACTCCCCATATTACTACTCTCTATATCTCTCTCTCTCTAAACAACTCTTATATCTCTTCTTACTCTACAAGTCCCCTTCTTTTACAAACAATATGTTTTCCCCACCTTTTCCCTAATTCGTCTCACCTAGGGGTGTTCAAATACCTCAATATGTTTGTATTTCATTCGATTCAAGTCGGACCTCTAAAGCCCCTCTTTATTTGTGGTCAACAAGCGTGGTGTTCCATCCATTCTTGAAATCAGAGGCATCGATGCTAGTGGTGGTGTTCGCTTACTAACGGAAACCCTAGGTGTGAATTTTTTTTGTTGGGTTTTTTTTTTTTTTAATTTTCTCGATTAATTGAAACCTACATGGATTTTGGATTTTTGTTTAAATTTTTCTAATTAACAAAAACCCTAGATGTGTTTTATATATTTTTGAATTTTTTTTAGATTAACATAAACTATAGATGGATTTTGAATTTTTTTTTGTTCTTTTTTTTTCGATTAACAAAAACCCTACACGTAAAAAGAAGTTTTAAGTCATTGTTTTTGTTTAAAATAAGCTAAATGAAAAAGTTAAAATATGAATCCTCATATTTGTGTGTTTTTTTTGGTTAAAAATTATAAGTTTTAAATCATTATGTTTATTTAAAAGAACTTAAATGAAAAAGAAGAAGAAAAAAAAAAAGTCTGAATGCTCATATGTGTGTGCTTTATGTTAAAAATTGGAAGTTTGAAGTCTTTGTTTGTTTTTTCTTAAATATACTCAATAAGCATCCTTTCTTTCACGTTTTCCTGTTTGTTCTTGTTTTTGTTCTATATTAGAATGCAGAATTTTGTTTCTGTATGTATTAGTTTTTTAATAAATCATTGTGTTAACTGTTTACAAAATGGGAAATTACTAGCATGTTTGATTTGTTGATAATATTGTGCAGTAGATAATGAATCATTCATGTTTTTTAGTGCTCTAATTTGTTCAAATATTAGAATGCTATCTATTCCAGTATGCATCTTTTTTTGTATTTCTTTTTTCCAGATTAATAGAAACCTTAGATTTATTTTATTAGGTATTTTTTTTTCCAACTAACAAAATCCCTACATGTAAAAAGGATCTTCAAGTCAACTGGTTTTGTTAAAAGAAGGTAAAATGAAAAAAAGGGGGGGAAAATGAATGCTTATATATGTTTGTTTGCTATTGTTTTTAAAATTAGAAGCTTCATATTTTTGTTTGTATTTGATTAAATATGCATGTTGACATTTCTTTTTTTGGATGCTTTGATAATTTTTTAATATTAGAATGTAAGATGCTCTTTGTTTTTAGTTATTTTCTCTGTTTCTATGTGTTTTTAATTATGAATGCTCCATAATTTTTTATGCTCTACTAAATTAGTTTTTTGAATGTTTGTTTTTGTATTTGTTTTGTATTAGAATGTCGATTTCCCTTTGTTTTTGTTTTTGTATTTGTTTTTGTTTTCATGTATATTGCGCAGTAGATTTATTTGTCATATTTTGTTTTTAGATAACGGATCATCATTCTCCTAATGAAACAACCATTGTTACTACCATGCCTAATGAAGGTCAAACTGCTGGGCCTCTCCCTTCTAATAAGCTTCCATTACCACCCAATGAAAAGGGTAAGGTGCGAGACAAAGGTAGTGGTAGGAAACCATCAAGAGCATGGGATCACTTTGATAAATTTAAAAGTGAGAAAGATAGGAAAACACGGGTTGTGTGTAAGTATTGTAAAAAAAAATAGATGGCTGACTCTAAGGGTCATGGGACTAGTAATTTATTGAGTCATGTAGCTAATTGCTTAAAATATCCTTATAGAGAATAAGAAAAGGATCAAAATACATTGTCTTTGCAAAACAAGAAAGGTAGAAAGGGGTCAGTTTTGTGTCTACAACCTTTACAGTAGAAGGTGCTAGGAAAGCTCTAGCTGAAATGATCATACTTGATGAATTGCCATTTAGATTTGTTGAGGGAGTTGGTTTTCGCAAGTTTTGCAATGCCTTACAACCTAAGTTCACCATGATTCCATCACATACCACAATTGCTAAAGATGTTCTTAGGATTTTTAACACCAAGAGGACTAAGTTGAGAAATTTTTTGAAGGGTTGTAGCGTTTGTCTTACAACTGACACATGGATATCCATACAAAATATGAATTATATGTGTCTTATGCCTCATTTTATTGATGATGCTTGAAAATTGCAAAAAAGAATTTTAAATTTCTGTCATGTTGAGGATCATAAAGGTGAAACTATTGGTAAGAGGATTGAGTTGGGTTTGCTTGAATGGAACCTTGGTAGTAATTTTACTATGACTGTTGATAATGCAAGTTCTAACAGCACAACCATAAAATTTTTGAAAAAAGAAAAACATAAGATTGAAAGGGCTTGGGTCATGAGCTCTTACATATGCGTTGTTGTGCGCATATTTTGAATCTTATTGTTGGTGAGTGCTTAAAAGAATTGGATACTTCCATTTCTTGTGTACGTGATGCTGTTAGATATGTGAGGTCGTCTCCAAATAGGTATGAAACATTTAAGAAATGTGTGGAGATGTGTCAAATTGAGTCCAAGTCTCTTTTCTACCTTGATGTACCTACTAGGTAGAATGCGAGTTCATGTTAGAAAGTGCAGAAAAATTTGAGAAAGCATTTGAGCATTTAGAGAATGAGGACTCAAGTTATTGATCTTACTTTTCGGAGGGTGGTGGGAATGATGCAAGTGGTAAAAAAAGAAGTCATGGGGAGCTCCAACCAAGAGTGATTGGAGTGGTAGTAGACTGTTTTTAAAATTCTTAAGGCTTTTCTATAATGCTACTAAGAGGTTTTCAGGCTTTCTTTTTGTGACTTCCAATTATTTTTTTGATAAGATGTTTGTTATTCTTAGAAAGATTGAGCAATTGAGTAAAAAAGATGTGAAGGAAGATGAATTGCTGTCTTTAATGGCTAAGGGAATGAAACCTAAATTTGACAAATATTGGGGTAATGGAGATAAAATAAATTTGTTGATGTATGTTGCTGTGGTGTTTGATCCCCGAAAAGAATTGAGGCATGTTCAGTTTTGCTTTAATCAATTGTTTGGTGAAAGTGTGGTGAATCAAATGACCGGTCAAGTGAAAGATTGTTCACCTCACAAATGATTCAAATTTTGTGGAAGTGTCCCACACAAGTGAAAAATCTAAAATGGAGATTGATGATGATTGTGATGATCCTCATTTATTGATAGAAACTCAATTGAATACCTATTTGGATGTTGAATATTCTGTTATGTGTAAGTTTGAAGTGGATAAGTATTTGGATGAATGTTGTGAAGGAAAGAGTGATGAGAAACTTGACATTTTGGTGTAGTGGAAGGCTAATTCATCAAAGTATTGAGTGTTTCCTAAGTTGCTCGTAATGTATTGGAATGACGATTTCAACAGTGGCCTCAGAGTCTGCATTCAGTACTGGAGGTTGCATTCTTGATCCCTTTCATAGTTCACTTTCTCCAATGATGGTTGAGCTACTTATTTGTACTCAGAATTGGCTTCAAAGCACTGTGCCAATCTCCTTTTTCAAGGCAATGAATGATGTTTCAGATTTTGAGCAGCATGTCTGTAGACACCCCATTTTTGACCGACCTTAAGACTCAGACGTCACCGATTGAGCGCTTGGTGATGTTGCATATTGTGCTCGTTCTGAGGTTTTAGAGTCTCGGCTGCGAGCCTTGCCTCCGGACTTCGGGGCCCTTTTGTGATTTGCCTCGGTTTGCGAACCAGGCCCACTTTTCTCTGTTTTCTCTTCCCGAAGGGAGGGAGAGATCTCATAGACCATCTCTCAGTGGCCATAGGCTACGTTTTGTGGTTGTAGGCCATTTTTCCCGTTTGGAGCCCGGTTCCCGATTTTCAGAGTCGTCGGCCGTGTGCCTCGGTTCGGGACAGCTTAACTACCTCCGTTTGCTCTGGTTTTTGGCACACACCTTGTTTCCTCTCTTTTGAGAGACACTGTGGCCCGAGAGACCACCTTCGTGGTCGAACGCCACTTCCGGTGCCTAACCGCCTATTTTCGGGGCCCCGAACTGCGTGTTTTGGCCCCCGAACCTTCGTTTTGCATCCGTCTTGATCCATTTTTGGCAGGGACCTTATTTTCATTGTTAGAAAGGTTGTAGGAAGGTGGGAGGCCAGCAATTGTTCTGAAAGCCAGTTCTATTTCTTCATCGCTCTTCATCGCCCGTTTTCTTCGCTAGAAAGCTGGTTCTTCCCACTCCCGGGCCACTTTTTCTAACTTTCCACCACACCATTGTGTTGTACACACCTGGGAGGCCACCAATATGGGCAGGCCGGCCAACAATTATTTCTGACCCTTTTGAACCCCTCTAAAAAGCTGGTTTTTCTCTCTCTTGGTTCACATTTTCTGAGTTTTGACCATACAGCAGTGTTGCACTCATCTGGGAGGCCACCTTCTTGGGGTGGCCGGCCAGCAATTCTTTTAACCCTTTTGACCCCTGGCCGGCCGGCCAGGGGAGGTGGCCGTCCGGCCACCTGAACCTTTTGCATCTGGCCGGCCATGTTTCTCTCTCCTGGTGCATTCCAGCTGTGCCAGCTATTTTGCACCAGACCCTCTCCCCGAGGGTCTGTCCTTTTGGGGGGAAATTTGAATTGATTTTTCCCCCCTTTCCCTTGGCTCCTCTCCTCTATAAAACCAACCCTTGAGCCTCATTTTCAAGGGTTAGAAACCAGCTGAGGCTATTGTATACATACACTCCCTATATCTATACTTCAAGGCTCCAAACCCCCTTTGTTCTTGCACCATTTACACACCAACTCATAGCCTACCACCTCCATCCTCCATTCCAACACTTTGAGGCTCATTTGCAGAGATTGAAAGCTCATCAACTTGGACCAAAAGCTGCTGGAGTTCAGTTCTACAAGGGTAAGCTCCTATTTCCCTCTTTTTGGCATATTTTTGCTCTATATCTTAGCCCCTTTTGCTTGCATTTTTGGGCTTCAACCTGAACTAGAAATAGTCTTATTTTGAGCTCATCTTCATGTTAGATCAAGGACTTTTCCCTGTTTAAGGTCTTCTCCTCCCCCTTTGTGTTTTATCTCTCTTTTAGGGCTTATCTTGCATGATACATTAGCCTTACTTGTGAGCATTTTTGGTCTTCGAGCCAAACTGTAAAGTGTCTTATTTTGAGCCTCTCTTCAACTTTGTTGAAGGGCTCTTTGCTGTTTGAGGCCATCTTGTGCCTCTTGTCCCCTATCCCTCTTTTAGGGTCACTTCTTGCATCATATTTTAGTCTTACTTGTGAATATTTTTTAGGCTTCATATAAACTTCAAAAAGTCTTGTTTTAACCTCCTCTTTAAGTTTGTTTGAGGTCACTTTTCTGTTTGGAGCCATCTCCTTCCTTGCATGCTTCATTTCCACATGCTTTAAGCCATGCATTCGAGCATTTGCATAAGTCTTGTTTTGGCCTCTTAGCCACGGAAATCCAGTGGATTTTCAGTGGCTTTGATGAGGATTTGAGCTTTGAAATCATGGAGGGGTGACCCTCTCACCGCTCATTCTCTTTACTAGCATGTTTGGCCATCCAAAGGGATCCTACTTTGCATGCATCGAAGTCACTTTTCAGGCCTTATTCTGAGGGTTTTGAGGTCTGCCTCGGCTCTGTCCGAGGCCCTCTCGGCCATATTTTATGTCTATATTGCATGTGTAGAGGAATCCCATTCAAGGCCTTTCAAAGAGGCCTTTCTTTACATGTTTCCGAGGCTGATTCCAGGGCCAATTTGGTGAGTTTTAGGGCTGTCATAGTCCATTTCCAGAGGTGGTTTTGCTATGCTTCATGTCTATCTTGTATGTGCTTAATAACCCCTTGTATGGCCTTTTAAAGGAGCTCATCATTTTTTGCACATGTTGGCTACATTTCAGTGGTTATTTGGGCATATTTTCACATGTTTTGTTCACTGATTTTTGCTGGTTTGATGAGATCTCACATGCTTCACATACATGCCATGTAAACCATGTTTGCTAGTCAAGGTTGCATGCTATTTTAGTCCATCATGCTAGCATCTTTTGGTCATGCTTTGAACTAGAAATGTTTATGTTTTGGGACTACCTTGACTCTGTCTTTGTGCCTCATGGTCAAATAATGCATACTCTGTATAGCTATAAGTCAATGCATATGCCTAGTTTTGAGTTTCGGGGCTCATCTCATGCATCAGGTGCCATGTTTGTGAGAACCCAAATATAAAGATTTAGTAAATAATTAAATAATAATTTTACAATCTCAAATATCTTGATGGTGAATCCTAAAGTGCAAATTAAATATTTGGAAGGTCTTTTAATTAATTTTTAAACCTAAAATAAATTTATGGTGAAAGTTTTTAATTTAGAGGCAAGATTTATAATAAATAAATAAACAAAGAAATAATAGGGGACCAATTAGTTAGTATATTTTGATTTAGTAATACTTGTATTTTATTTAAATTAATGTGTTAGAAAATAAAGTAATATAAAGATAATATTTTAGGGCCTTTTTGTGTAGATACATATATAACCCTAGGTTGCCTCATACTATTCATAACAGCAGCAGGAGCCACCATGGGAGAGAGAGAAAGGTTGAGAGAAAAGAAGAAGAGAAAAGAAGGGTTGCAAACAAGGAGGAATTTTTGGGTGTGGTGGGTCTTTATCTTTCTTCTTCCTTTTGGTTTTGTTTTTATCCTTATTCCATTATTATTTTATTCATTCATGGAGGTTGTAGGTTTATATATTTTGTATATATATATATACTGTTAAGAAATTTGAGGAGTTAAATTCATGTATAAAGAATGGGTATTATTCTTAGTTAAAAAAATTCTGTGCATAATCACGAATTTTAAAAATCAAGAAATCATATCAAACGGATGAATTTTGAACTGAATTTTTACAGTAGATCAATTACATATTGAATTGCATATCTGAATTTTTTCATAATTTTTGGGAGTCAAAAATCCATATAAATTGAGGTATTCAAATCTGTCCAGGAAACCAGTCCGAAACAGTAAATTCGGGAGTGTTGTTCTCTTTGGGTATAAATCCAAAAATTATCAAATTAGTGTCATTAGAACCGGTTACGAGTCTAGTTTCATACGTTCTTGGCCTTGCATTGATTGCTCTTGTATATTAAGAGAACCGTCAATTTCTTTAAAGTGCTGCAGAAAACAACCTGTTTGGATATAATAAATTGTAAATAATTATTTTGATAGGCAAATCAAGTGAAACCAATTGGGATTGAAACTTAGAATATATTAGTTGATATCTGGAGGGTTTTAGAATTTTTCGAATAACGTGGAGTGGGTTTTTAATTTTCAAAGTTAGCGAAGAGATTGGAAAAACTCTGTTTTATCTTAAAGTCACTTTTAGTTAAGTTTCGATCGGAACCTATGTCTTAGGTGGCTTTAGACCGTGAAGAACATAAACTTAGGTAATATTTAAGAGTAACGGTGAGTTGAGTTGAGCCGTGTTAGTGCGCTTTAGTTGAGGTTACTTAGTTCCTATTTTTTTTAGTATTTTTAAATTAGTTGTGACGTGTAGTTTTTATACTTGGTTCAGGGCACTAGTTGGACTTTTACACTCTATTCGATTCAAGGATTATATTATTTCGTTTCAGGTGAGTAGTTTCATGCTACATATTTTTATAAATGTTCCCCTACCCTGAACTGTTGGAAAATTAAATTGTTGTTTCATGATTAAACTGTTTTGATAAATTATTATATTATCAATTGAATCAAATTATTTCTGAAACATGTGTGAACTTGGCATACTGTAAACTATTTGTTTTGGTCTCATGTTTATAATGATGAACTACCATATTTTGCGAAACTGATGTGTATTGATTATGGGGACCATGTGTGTATTTAGTCCAGGGAAATTATTCCACAGTGTGTGGTGACTCTGGCCACTAGGGAACAGATCCGAGTTGGGCCGTGATGACTCTAGTGCTCAACAATTGTAAGGAAAAGACCTTTAAAAACAACTAGGTGACCTTCAATCGGATCGTCTTTGAGAAGAGACCCAGGTGCCACCCTGAGGATGACTCTTAGTTCGGTATTGGATCCAACGGGGCTTATAGCCTTGAGAACTGTGTGGCATATTATTTGTTTTTCTTGGTACCCAGAAAATTATTAGAGTTCATGTTATAATCTGTTTTAAGTGGAAAATGTCGTTTATCATGTTCTTGCGAGACATGAGTATTTTAAGTGTTGAACTGTGGAACCTTCTTTTTGAAACAGATTGTATTTACCAAACTGTATGCCAATCTAGTTTCTGTGATATGTATCTTATTTTGGAATTGAACCATGTTTTCAAAACTGTATTTACTATCCATGTTGCTACTCACTGAGCTATCAGCTGACTTAGTTGTTTACCATTTCCAGGTTAGAAGGACTTAGAGTGGACTCATGGCGTAGCGGGGACTCAATTGCATGAACCTCTAGGGCATTTATTTAAATTGTTTTAGGTTGCTTTGTCAAGTTTTGTGCATACATAGTGGTTGGGTTTTATTTAGAATTATGATATTTTGTGGGCGGTTTGTGTCCCATTTAGTATATATTTCTTTTTAGGAAGTTGGTTATGACTTGTTTTTCACTTGTGGTATGTCACTGGATTGAGTGTTGATTTATTTATTTCTAGGCTATCATCACTTTTATTCTTTATGGTTTTGGGTTCATGTTTAGGCTTACGTGTGCCTTGGGCTAAGTCCCTGTGGGCCACGGCCGGTCATACCCGGATTTGGGGTGTGACAATGTTTCCATGTTTCGGGGCCATTTAGCATCATGTTTTAGTGCTGGAAATTACGTGCTTGCATGCCATATTTCATGCCTTGCCATGCCTTGTTAGAGTCGCATACTATGCCTTAGGTTCGGTCCTCGGTTTGCGTGCATGTGTGCACGCATTTCGATAGTCTCATTTTTATCTTATGGCCACTGATGTGAGTGTGGCTGAGGTCCACTCATATTTGTGTAAGCCCATCTTTCATTGAGTATGCCATTCCATAGCATTGAGTATGCTAGGTTGCATGATTAGAGCATTGTGTATGCCATGTTACATCGAGCATTGTGTATGCCATTTCATAGCATTGTGTATGCTAGGTTGCATGTTAGGATTGCATTCATGCATGTCATGCATATTGCATTGTGTTTGGGATAGGAGTTAGCCCGAACACGGGAAACGAGGGACGTTTCATACTCCGAGTGACGAAACGTGTCTCAATTCCCGGTCACTGACACTCCGGATTATCCATGATGGAGTCTCGGTCTTGTTATGTTTTTTTCACGTGCATTCATTTCATATTAAGTCGTGCAATTTGACTCCTCGGCCATCATGCATCGAGATGCATCGAGATGCATGATTGATGGCACGAGGATCGAGGCAAGCATACATATGTGAAAATACATTGCCATGCCCCGTTCTTGCTCTCTGTTGCAGCAAATCAGAAACCGGCAGTCTTTTGGAGCTTCGTGCAATATTTCGGGCTTAATTGTAAACAGAGGCTAATTGGGGCATCGCAATGGATTTCCGCGCAAGGCAACTCAAGCATGCATCATTCATCATCCGGAGTAGAGTTGAGGCAGTCCATAGGCTTGCATGCTAATTTACAGCTTTCCTAGATTAATTTATTAATTAATTAGGGTTTTGTACTTATTCGGACTGTATTATTTATTTGGGACTGTATTATTTATTCGGACCCTCCAAGCAAGGGCAATTGTGTAATAAGTGTGCGTGAGTGTGATGTATGTCTTCCAACCCCACGTCTTTCTCCCTTTTATTTACCAGCTTATGATAGTTAGATTAGGGCATGTTTCAATTAACACATAGTATGATAGCATGTTTTCATTCATTCATCTGTCTTGCATGCACCAGGCTCGGCGCATCATACTCACTGCATTGTGTTTCAATTCCGAGTTGAATACATGTTAGCTGTAGCATTTCATATGCCATGTTTGAAATAGCCGAGCCTATCTTAGTTGCATTTTGCATGTGTTGCATTAGGCATTTCTGTATAGTTAGGATCATGCATGGATTTCTAACATAGATTCTGTTTTGGCTTGGAGTACTCGGTAAGTTTTATGCTTTAGCATCCTTGCATGCGTGTGAGTGACTGCCATGATAGCATGCTTACCATGAGGCTATGTGCTTATGTGATATAACTGCCTGAATGCCTGTGGGTGAAGGTTGGGTTATTTGGATTGGAACAATTCATCGACTGTGAGTTTTAAGCCCACTAGATAGTGACAAAACCATCTTTTCTAAAGCCCACCTAAGGGTGGCAAAATCTACATTTTAAGTCTACTTGCGAGTAGCAAACCACTTTCAAAAATAAACATGAAATGTGTTGTTCCAATCTAGGCGATCCAGTCTATATTTGTATACTGTGCGCATCACATAGTAAATCTAGGCTAATAACCGGAATAAGAACGCATAATGTTTTCAAAACTAGATATCATGGTTGGTAGAGGCCGATCTTTGATCGGGCGAGCGGGGGTGCTCACGAAGTGACCTTCCCCAATCGTACCCAAGTTCCCGAGCCAAGGCAACCTTGGTGATGACGGACACGTGGCCTTAGGCACGAGTCAGGGTTTCCTAAATTTCCCAAAATAAAATATTTAGGTGGCGACTCTGTATCTGGCAAAGCAGTCCATGTTTGGCACTTCCTTCAAAAATCTGTTCTCTCAAAACGATTTGCCGGATTTGGACTCTTTGGTTCAGATTGAGAACCGTGACAATTTGAGTCCGAACTGTAGTGAGCCCAAAATGAATAGAACGGGACTCATCCTCCCGGGGCGTTCGGGGACGTCTACAATGTCGTAGGTAATTTTGATTATAATATGTAGTTTGTAATTTTGTTTGTAACTTTTGATTTAATTATTCAATTTTGTTATTGACTTTGTTTTATTTTGTAGCTTTTCCAGAATCAAGTTCATCCTCAAACTTAAATTCAAGTCCAATAACTGTCTAGCATGGAGATGGAGCATAACTTGGTAAATAAGCTCTACTCTTTGTTCATTTTATACTATGTTGTTTTCTTTAATTGTTGTTTATGTTCACTTATTTATCAAACTATTTATGTTTGCATGTTGTTGATACCTCTTGATAATACCACATTTTTGTTATGGTAGACTGTTGATCATAGTCTTTTTTGTCTATTTTCTGTCCATCCTTGCTATTATTATCTTGCTTTAGTTTCAATAGGTGAATGAATGTAATTAAAAATAATTACGGATTTACAGTACTTTTGTTGCTTGGTTTTTTGAAGTTTCTTGGTTGGCAAGTGGGGCAACTGGAAGTAGTGATTTTGTTTGGGCAGCAACTAAGTGTAGCTATATTTTCTTTTGTGCTTTGACTGTGAACATGATAGGTGATATTGATGCTCTTGCCAATCAAAAAACTTGATAGTTGATCTTGAGTTAGCTATTTTTATTTATCAATTGGAGGTTGCTGCCTGAACAGTTGATCTTGAATTTGAAATTTTCTTGATTGTTTGTGTGCGAAGGCTCAAACCAGTGCTTTTTATCTTAATTTGAGGTTTATGGTTTAATTTTTTTTTTATGTATAAATAGATTTAAAACAAGTTGTATTTGAAATTTAATAGTTAAATAAAAAAAATTTCTTGATTTTATTGATTATTTGAAATTTATAGTTTGTTTGGTTACCTTCTCCCCCCCCCCCTCCAAAAAAAAAATTCTATTTATAATAATAGATTTTAGAATTGTTATTTATAAATTTAATAATTATTGGTGAGTACGCTTTCAAGTTTTAATTGTAAAATGTGTTATGTTTAGAATTATTAAATTTTTAATTGGGTAATAAAAATCATATAAAAAATGTCTATTTTAATAAAAATTAGTAATATTGAAGGCCCAAATCTGTAATGGCCCGACTAAATTTAGTGTTACAGTCCAACTCGTGAAACCAACCATGTCTAACCACTAACCTGATTGATCTAGATGGACGGTTTCGAATCATTATCCGGTCAAAATTGGATATGAGATGTTTCCACCTGAACCTGTTCGGCCAACTGCCAATTGATGGGTCAACTCGAGCCGATCTGACCCTTGTGCAGCCCTACATCACACCATCTCATCTACCTAAACCCGGGGTGATCATTCTAGAAAGCACTGATCTGTGCATGATGGATACACCCAAACCCCAACTATAACCCAAGAGTTCTGTGGTGGCGGTGGTGTCACCATCTAAGAAGAGAGAGACAGTGATGAAGAAATGAGAGGAAGTGATCATGGAAGAAGAAAAGCTGAAACCAGATGAGGCTGATGTTCCCGTAATAGAGAAAAGGATATTAGTAGAGGAAGGGTATGATCTAAGTAAATACATCGTGTCTGTGGTCAACCAAAGTCAAAGGTGTTGTTACCTGACTCTTTCAGTATCATTGTTATCATGGAGGACAGGCTTGAACAAGGCTTGGATGACTTGGCGGACCTAGAAGAGGACTTGAAGAATCTCCATTTCTTCGAAGAGCATGATCTTGGGAGCATACAAATTAGATGGTGGGATCCAAACAATTTGGAGACCAACCATAGTTAGACAAGCAGTGAAGGAAAGTCTAAAATAGAGAAGGATGATGAGAAGATAAAAGAAAACGCTCCAAAAGCCAAAGGGAAGATGAAAATAGGTAAGAGAAGTAAAACCGAGAAAGGTAACAAGAAAGAGGAATCTAAGAAAGAAAAGATGGAAAGGGAAGAGGTGATAGAATAGCACCAACAAGAGAGGGAGAGAGAGAGAGAGAAACAAAGGGCTAACCTAGCTTGGGCGAACCTGAGAAGAAGGGAAATTTTCACAGATATCCGACCAACATCGCCTTATCAACTAAAGGATGATGACCATAGTGTTGGAACGATCTATGTTAACCGGATAACAGTCTATCGATTAACAAAGGTGAATGGTGGGATGATAATGATCTCTATCTTGCTCATACTGATGAAGGGTGGGGGAATAATGCCCTCGATGATACATGATACTCAAAGGAGATAGGTCATTTAACTAGGAGCAAGCGTTACTTTAAGCCTTCACACCTAAGTGCCTTTGAGCAAAGACTAGGAGGCTGAGGGAAAGAAAGAGAAGAAAAAGGAAGAAGATGAGAATCTGGTCCTAAAACAGCTAAAGAAAATCCAAGCTAATATCTTAATTTGGGGGTTGCTCATGGCTTCGCGAGAACATCGCCAGGTAATGCTCATGGCTCTGAGTAGGTCAAAGCAGTCAATTGATACCATGTCAGACCAATTGGTATCACTGATCATGCCAACATACCTCGTACTAGCCCTATCTTTCTCAGATAAAGAATTGCCACCAGAAGGATTAGAGCACAACAAACCTTTGTATGTGTCTCTTGAGTGTAGAAAAAGTGGGTTCTGGTTGTCCTGGTTGACACCGGGTCATCTATAAATGTATCCCTTTCATGCACTGCTTACACGATAAGGCTAAAGCAAGCAGAGTTTGTACCCACTAGTTAGATGATTTAGGCATATGACAACACTAATTGGGAAGTCATGGAGATTATTGAAGTGCAGATCATAGTAGGCCCATCTAAGCATGAGGTCGAATTTCACATCATGGGCATCCCAACAAAGTTTAACTTGTTATTAGGAAGGCAATGGTTACATCAAACGAGGGCAGTGTCATCCACGGTACACCAAGTAGTGAAATACTCGTATGACGAAGGTGTTGCCACCGTTTTTTGAAATTCATCTATTCATCCTCCACTAAAGATCACAACACTCGTGCTTGAGAATAATCACAGGGAAAGAGATGTTTTTCTTTCTAGGTTCACTTTAGCAGAAGCCCAATTGGTGCAAACAATTGTGGCCAAGGAAGAAGTGATGTATATGAGTGCCCAGTCCATTTACTTCATGAGAAAGCTAGGGCACACCCCTGGTATGGGGCTGAGAAGGAGTGGCAAGAAGGGTATAACTTCAGTGAGTGAAGTGACTCACAATCCGCATGCATTCAAATTAGGGTGTGAACCTATGAAAGAAGATTTGAGGAAGAAAGGAGATGAAGTGTGAGAGAGAGAGTGTCAAAGAAATGAGGGCTGGAAGGCTGTATAAGCTAGTCCACAAACTAATTCGGGGGACTTTAAATAGGCATTTATCAATTAGGGAGATGATTTCCCTTTATGTGGTTTTCCCGAGCCATGGTTTGATCGTGAGATAAAAAAGCGCCTTTCCAAATATGAAATTTTCTTCAGCCACCAGCTTTATGAAAGTTATGAAGGATGGGTGGATCCTAACAATGGGACTAGTCAGGACAAAAGTAGTAGTTCAGATGATAGTAGAGAGGAAACCTTAGAGCTAACACTGGTTGGCCTTTTGGAAAATTTTGTAGCCAGCGCCTGTAGACATCCCATTTTCTACAGCCTTTCAAGACTTGGATGTTCTTGCAGGTACATCCGATGATGAGTTTGTTTTGCTCGCCAAGCGCTCAAAGTCCTCAGCGGAATGCCACAGTTTTGAGCCTTTCAAACCCTGCATCCATTTTGTCTCATTTTCTTACCATGCCTTGGTCTTTTCATCTTGCAATCTCGGTGGCTTGCCGGCCATCCTTGGAGGCTGCCGGCCAGCACTTAATGTCTGCCGACCATTGATGTGCCCTGCCAGCCATCATTGATGGCCAGCTGGCCACCAGTGTTTTCTGTAGATATTTTATGCCAGTTGTGCCAGCTGTTTGCACAGATGCTTGCATCTATTCACACGTGGAGGGCTGGATCTCCTTGTATAGAATTCATGTTTTCTATATATAGGAGGCCCCTCTCTCATGTTTTAAGGTTAGAAAAATTTAAACTTAAAATTTTCCTCTCTCTCTACAATTTTCCTACATTTTTGCCTATAATTCCTACACTCTTGCCTATACACCCTTAACCAAATCCCCTAATCTCTAAGCTGAGGTGTTTTTAGGCTTGGTTTGAGCTCTAGAAGGTGGTATTTGCTTGGTTTTTTGCCTAGAATTACTCTTCCCTTCAAGAGGTGTAGCACTTGTCTTGTATACTTTGTTTTGCATACTCATTTTGCTATATTTTCCCACTATTTTGGGCTGCTTTTGAACTGTAAGAAACCTATTTTGGTGGACTAAAAGTGATGGTTTGAGATCATTTTAAGTTAGGGGGTGCTTCACCCTTCTTTCTCTCTTATTTGAAAGGCTTTTGCACCTTTGTTTTCACTTTTTTTGGCCTTTTAACCACTGAATTTTAGAGTATTTTTAGTGGCAAAAACTTGTTTTGAAGTCCAAAATTAGAGGGGTTAGCCTCCTCTCCTTATGTCTTGTTTTCTAGTCTAGTTAGTTCAATATCTTCGCATGATTTTCTAGCTTTTTGTAGCTATATTCCAGCATATTTTTGCCTTTATTTTAGACTGCTTTAGCTCTGTTTTGGGCTGTTTGGGTTAGTTAAGTCTGTTTTGCATGGTTGTAGTGTAAAGGTCCTCACAAGCTCGGTACTTTAGGCCATTAGACACCCCTTGTTTGAGTTGATTGCATGTTTTGGGGTTGTTTTGCACTTCATTTTAGCACTAATCACCTCTGCAACCTCTGCAACCTCTCTTCTTTTTGGGTTTTTCTTTTTGCTTTGAAAATGGTTTCAAGTAATTTGTTTGTCTAAGTGTGGAATTGAGGTTTCATACTTAATGGTTTAATCTCTTAGGGGGTTCATTACCAACGGTATGAGACTTCTTTCATACCCAAAACAACTTCTATCTTGAGCTTTTCTTTCTATTGGAGGACTCTAACTCACCTTTTGGACTTAATTGAATTAAGGAATGGTTGGTAAAGTTAAAATGAGTAACTAACAACTTGGGACTAAAATTGAGCAAGATAATAACTTGTGTGATGTGTGTTCAATCGGATGTTAATTGAACACAAGGAAAATTGGGACATTTCATACTCAAAGTGATGAAATGTGTCAAGTTTCCTAGGTCTTCATTGCCTTTGATCATGTATGATAGGATGATGGTTCTTGAAGGTCTTGTTTTACATTTATTGAGCTTGCACCTCTTGAATCACAAGCCATCATGCAATGAAATTGCTTGAGTTGGTGGTTTGTGGCTTAAGTTCACAACTCCTTGGATTTGTTTATGAAAATGAGGGGTAAGTTGTGCAAACAATCTGTGGGAATACCCTTTTTTTTGCTCTATTTGTTCTCTGTTGCAGCAAATTGAACCAGTGCATCAGTGGCTGGCAGGCCACCATCCATGGCCGGTAGGTGGCCGGCAGGGCACCATAGATGGCCGACAAGCCACTTCCATGGCCGGCATGTGGCTGGCAATCTTTGCCAGTGGCCGGCTTACCATTAATGTAAACCTCAGCAGAATGTCGGTAAGGTGGAGCAAAATGGTTCTGGAAGTATTCAACTCTGCAAACAGAGGCTTTCGAGAGCAAAATGGAGGTCTTTTTGGGTGGTATTCGAGCATGTGCATCTTCCATTTCCCGAGGTGGAGTAGTGGCAGCGTAGTTATATACTTTAATTACTTAGTTTGCTTACATTTGTGTTGTAACTTAATTAGTAAGCTTACTAGTTAGTTAAATTTCAAGTGTTGTAATAATTAGTTTAGCTATTTATTTCACTTGGTTTGTAATAATTAGCTTAATTAGCTTAGCTTAGTTACTAGTTAGTTTAGCTTAATTCATTTGGACTCTCCTTCGTGAGAGCAAAATGTAATAATGTGTATATCTTCTAACCCCACGTCTTTCTCTCTTTTATTTAATCGCTTTTGATGGTTAGATTAGGGTCATGTTTCAATTAGCATACCTTATGCTTGCATACATTCATCTTGTCTTGCATGCACCACCGCTCGGCGCATCATTCAAACTGCATCGTCATTTCAATGATTCTATGAATATGTGTTTAACTGCATGTTATCAAATTGTTTCATATGTCATATTAGTAGCCGAGCCTATTAATTGCATTATTGCATGTGTTGCATTAGACATCTTGCCTAGTTAGGAATCATGCATATTTTTTCACACTCATGTCTTCTTAGCTTGGAGTACTAGGTGAGTTTTTAGTGCTTTAGCATACTTGCATGAGTGTGAGTGATTGCCATGACTAGCATGCTTGCCATGAGGCTAAATGCTTATTCAATAAATTGTTTGAATGCCTGTGGATGAAGGCTTGTTGTTTGAATTGGAACGATTCAACGAATATAAGTTTTAAGCCCACTTTGTTGAGTGGTAAACCAGTTTTAAGCCCACTATGTTTGGTGGTAAATTCGCAAACTTTAAGCCGACTTGAGGTGGCAAATTCAAACCCTTTTCGCAAAAAACAGACAAACATGAACTTGAATCATTCAAAATTGAGCAAACTAGTTTATACTTGCTTGTGTGCATCACATAGTAAAGCTAGCCTAATAACCGGAACAAGAGTACATAATGTACACAAAAATCATATCATGATTAGTAGAAGCCGATCTTTGATCGGGCAAGCAGGGTTGCTCAATCCATGACCTTCCCCTCTCGTATCTAAGTTCCCAAGCCGAGGCAACTTTGGTGATAACGGACACGTGGCCTTTGGCACGAGTCATGGGTTTCCTAAATTTTCCCAAAATAAAATATTTAGGTGGCGACTCTGTATCTGGCAAAGCAGTCCAATTTTGGCATTTTTTATCCTAAAATCAATTTTCCAAACGATTTTCTGGATTTGGACTCTTTGGTGATTATCAATTTCACATTGCACTTGTGAGATTAGATTCAGAACCGCGGGAGTCCGAACTGTGGGGTTTCTTTTCGAGCTTCTGAAAGGGGGAGCGAAAAAGCCGAGCTACAGTTTCTGGCGACTTGTAGACCGCCCTGAACTCTCTCCGTGCACCCCCCTTTTCGGAGAGGGCATGGATTGGGTTCTAGCTGCTACAATTCGGACTCCTGTCACGGTTCTGAATCTAATCTCACAAAGTGCAATGTAAGACTGATAAATCACCAAAGAGTCCAAATCCGGCAAATTATTTTGGAAAATTGATTTTAATCAAAAAGCGCCAAACATGGACTGCTTTGCCAGATTTCAGAGTTGCCACCTAAATATTTTGTTTTGGCAAATTTAGGAAACCCTGACTCGTGCCTAAGGCCACATGTCCGTCATCACCAAAGTTGCCTCGGCTCGGGAACTTGGGTACGAGAGGGGAAGGTCCTGAAATGAGCACCCCCGTTCGCTCGATCAAAGATCGGCCTCTACTAAACATGATATGTTGTTTTTGAAAACACATGTGTCCTTGTTCTGGTTTATTAGCTTAACTTACCATGTGATGCACACAGCATACAAGTATAGACTAAATCGCTCGATTTGGAACAAAACATCTCATGTTTGTTTTTCAAAAATGGTTTGAAGATGCTACTCGTAAGTAGGCTAAAACGCAGATTTGCCACAAAACAAGGTGGGCTTAAAACATGATGATTTACCATTTCAAGTGGGTTTAAAACTCACATTTTAATGAATTGTTCCAATTCAAGTAATGAAGCCTTCATCCACAGGCATTCATGCAGTTTATCAAGTAAGCAAATAGCCTCATGGCAAGCATGCTGTCATGGCAACACTTACACACATGCAAGGATGCAAAAGCATAAACACTTACAGTGTACTCTGAGCTAAAACAAAAGCTAGTTAGTAATCAATGCATGATCCTAGCTATGTTATCAATGCCTAATGCAACACATGCAAAGATGCAACTAAATAGGCTCGGCTATTCTAAGATGGCATACGAATGCAACACTTGATAATCATGTATTCACATAGGTATTGAAAGACAATGCAGTTTGTATGATGCGTCGAGCCCGGTGCATGCAATACGAATGAATGATGCACGCATGCAAAGCATAAGTATGCTAATTGAAACATGCTCTAAACTAACCATCAAAAGTGAGTAAATAAAAGGGAGAAAGACGTAGGGTTGGAAGACATTCACACACACACACACGCACACTTGTTACAACATTTGCCCTCTCGACGGAGGGTCCGAATAAATAAGCTAACTAGCAACGCTAAGCTAAGCTAATTATTACAAACCAAATTGAAAATAGCTATACTAAGCTAATTAGAAAATTATAATAATGAATTAAATTAGCTAAACACATCAACTAATTAATTACAGAAACCGACAAATTAACTAACTAAATAAAGCAGTTAAAGTGGCCTCGAGAGGAAGGAGATATGCATGCTTGGTTTGCTTTGCCCGGAAATGCATTGCCATACCATAAGTTGTCTCTGTTTGCACTCACGGTGACCTCGGAACATCGAACACACTTCCAGGTTGAATCTGCCCCAAAACAGAAGCATTCTGGACAAATTTGCTGCAAGTGGCTGGCCGGCCACTTTAACTGGTTGGCAGGCTACCTCAACTGGCCGGCCGACTACTTCAAGTGGTCGGCAGGCTAGTTTAAGTGCCCGGCTGGCCACTTCCCTTTCCAGAATCTCAACTTTGCTGCAACAGAGATCAACAAAGGCACAACAATGCATTTGCAAGGAAATGTGTGTGCAACTACTCTCCTTATCATTTCTCAAGCTCAAAGGAGCGTAGTACTCGACTCTCAAACCACCAATCATGCATCTCAATGCACGATGGCCAAAGACCCAAGCTCACACAATATTAGTGAATGCACAAGTAACACGCAAGACTCAAGAGGCCTCCACTCTATCATGCACAATCAAGGGAGACGGCGACTAAGAAATGAGGCACATTTCATCACTTCAAGTATGAAACGTCCCTCATTTCTCGTGTTTGGATTGACGTCCGATCCAAACAAATGCAATGCATCACTCATGCAAACAACATGCTCATCTTTCAATGCTAAGTGGCATGCACAAGACTCTATCATGTAGACAATGCATGCAAGACATGCTAGAAGACTTAGGCATTAAAGCAAGTGAAGAACATTACACATGAGGCATGCGCTATCAATCCCAAATAGTCAAACCACACATGGACAGACCTATATCATGCCAAAACAGTGGCAAAATCATGTTGGAAATGAAGCACCAAAAGATATAACAACATACTCATGCATTGGCTCGCTGTAGACACCCCATTTTTGACCGTCCTCAAGACTTGGACGTCACCGCTTGAACACCCGGTGATTATCCATGATTGTGTTCGTCTTGAGTTCCCGGAGATCCCGGCTGCGCGTCGTGCCTCAGGACCTTTCAACCGGCTTGTTCTGTGCTTGGTTTTGCACCAAGACTTGTGTGTTTTTGCATTTTAGGGTAGGAGGAGGCTTGCTAGCTATCCCTGAATCCCACCGGCTGCCCCCACCCTCTACCGGCACTCCCTTTTGGCCATCGGCACTGTTTTCTAAAAATATATGGCCGGTCGGCACTATATGTTGCCGACCGGCACTTTTTTGTGCCGATGATTTATTTGGCTGGCCGGCGTGCACTCTTTGAACCCCTGAGGCATGGTGCATGCCAGCTGTGCCAGCTGGAATGCACCATCACTCATCCCCGTGCATAGGAGTGACCACTTTGCACCTTTGAACCCCTAAACCTTCTAGAAGGTTGACCCTTTTGCCCAAGCTTCTTGGAGAAGCTTGGACAGCTGTCTTAGCTTCTCCAAGAAGCCAAGACCCTTGTGCACCCTTTGCCCCTTTTGGCTAGCTTCTTGGAGAAGCTTTGAGCCATTATTTGTGCCTATATAAGCACCCCTCCTCTCCCATTGAGAGGGGTTAGCCATTTCCAACACAAAAACCAGAGCTTATATCTATACATCTCTGATATATATCTATCTATATCTATATCCTCCTCTCTCTCATCCTTGTGTGTGTGTTTTAGGCCTAAATAGTGTGTTTTGCCTTACTTTTGCACCATTACACACACTATTACACCTAGCTCCGAGATTGAGAGACTTGGAGGGTTGTTTGTTGAGCTTTTGGACTGATTTTGATCACTAGAAGAGGGCTGCACCATCTGTTCTTCAAAGGATCTTCAAGGGTGAGCACTTCACTTTAGATTCCCCATTCTTGCACTAGCTTTCTACCCATCTTACTTTGTGTTTTTGGCTTTGTGCTTAACATAAAAAAGGCTTGTTTTTCCTTGCTTAAGAACATTCATTAAGATTGTTTTGTGGTTCAGGTAGAGTCTCATCCTCTTAGGCCTTGTTTTGGCCATTTTGGTGTCTTTTCTTGAAGCTTTGCTTACTTGGTGTTTTTGGTCTTCTCACCACTGAAAACCAGTGGGTTTTCAGTGGTGAGGAAGGTATTTTCTAGTCATGAATAGGGGAGGGACACCCCTCTCCCCTTTGTCCCTCTTTGGTCTTTACTTTGGCTCACATGGTAGCATGCATTTTTAGTCTTATATGCCTTTATTTCAGAGCTTATTTGGGTGTTTGGCATCATATGTCATCTCTGTTTTTGGTTGGTTTTGTGGTCCTTGGCATGCCTCTTATACTTGCTTTGTAATGCTCTAGTTTGCCTAGAAATGAGCCTTGAGTTTAGGCCATGTTTCTTGCATGTATGAGCCTCACTTCATGAAGATATTAGCATCATTTTGTCATGTTTAAGGGCTGTGAGCCACTGTTTTTGCCATGTTTGGTGTGCTTGATGTGGTTGCCTTGTGTTTTGACTTGTAAAGCTTAAGCATATTGGCCCCTAACATGCTTAGCTTGGACTACACTCATTGATTTGACATCATTTAGGATCATATTTCAGTCCATAAATCATGATTGTATGTTTGCATACGTGGCTTACTTCATGCTTTAAAGGTGTCCCCTTTTGTGTCTAGGAATAGGCCTTATGCATGCTTGTATGTTTAAAGCATTTTGGGGCTGTCATACCAAGGTTTTTTTTTGGGTGTATTTATGCATGATGGAACTCTGTTTTTGCTTACATAATTCATGTCATGAGTGGTCTTGGTAATGATGGAGGAGTGTTCCCTTTTGGTGCCCTAGACTTGGCCCCATTTGGTTTTGCACATTGGCATGTACATTGGTCACAATCTTGGGTGTTTTGCCACTGTTTTGGGTTGGTTTGAGGGCTGCCCCATTGTAGTTAAATCCACCATTGCATGCTTGCCTCATGTTTGTTGCTTAATTGATTCATCAAGTGTTGCTACATGTTAGTCCTATCGCCTAAATTGCCCATGTTTGTATTGCATTTGTACCTTGCATGTTGCATTACATTTGGCATGTTGGCATTTTAGTATTAGGTTGCATCATGGAGCCATGTTTGCATAACATGCATTGCATTACTTGGTTTGGGGTGTCAAACCAAGTGTAAGGGTTGAGATGAGTTCATACTATAAGTGATGCAACTTGTCTCAACTCATGGTCACTAAGGCCCTTGAGTCCCAAACATGATAGGGACTTAGTTCTCATTTGTGTGTTGCATGCATATTGACATTGAAATGCAATCTTGATTTCTTAGGCTATCGTGCACCAAGATGCGTAATTGATGGCCCAAGAATCAAGGGTCATGCTCCCTTGAGTCCCAAACATGATAGGGAAGCATTGGCCATGCTTACATATGCCTAAAAATTCATGCCATGCACTGCTTGTTTGCTGCTGCTGTCAAAACTGTCTCCTGCAGGAATTTTGTGCCGACCGGCACTATATAGGTAGCCGATGGCCTCATGGACAGCCGATGGACTTTTCCCTCGGCCGGTGGCCATCCCTCCCAGCCGATGATGTTCTGCAATGCTCATAGAAGGTTCTCTGGGACTTTGACAATTTTCAGAGAAGAAAAGGCAGTAAAACAGAGGCAACAGTGGCATGGTGCGGACTTTCCGGGCGAGTCGGATTCGAGCATGCATCATTCGCACATCCCGAAGCGGGGGCTGTGGCCACCTTTTCTATTCTGCATTTATTTGATAATTAGAGTTTTGTAATATTTTATTTTGTATTTGGACTGTATTATTTGGGACTGTATATTCTTTCGGACCCTCTGCGCGAGGGCAAAATTGTAATAAGTGTGGGTGAGTGTGATGTATGTCTTCCAACCCCCACTTCTTTCTTCCCTTTTATTTACCTGCTTATGATGGTAGGTTAGGGCATATTTAAATTAGCATAACAGTATGATAGCATGCGTGCATCCATACATTTATTATACATGCATTGGGCTCGGCACATCATACAAACTGCATTGTATTTCAATTCCAAATTGAATACGTGTTATTTGTAGCATTCCATATGTCATGTTTAGGATAGCCGAGCCTGTCTAGATTACATTCTTTGCATGTGTTGCATTAGCCACTTAACATGAACTAGGATCATGCATATGATTACTAACTAGTTTCTGTTTTGGCTTGGAGTACTAGGTGAGCTTTTATGCTTTAGCATATCGCATGCGTGTGAATGTTGCCATAATAGCATGATTACCATGAGGCTAGCTGCTTATGTGATATAACTGCTTTAATGCCTGTGGATGGAGGTTGAATTGCCTGAATTGGGATAATACATTAAAACTGTGAGTTTTAAGCCCACTAGATAGTGGCAAAATTGTCTTTTCTAAAAAGCCCACTTGAGGGTGGTAAAATCTGCATTTTAGCCTACTTGCGAGTAGCAAACCATTTTCAAAACAAACATGTAGTGTTTTGTTCCAATTTAGGTGATTTGGTCTATACTTGTTTGCTGCGCGCATAATATAGTAATTCTAGGCTAATAACCGGAAAAAGAACACATAACGTTTTCAAAACTAGATATCATGGTTAGTAGAGGCTGGTCTTCGGACCGGGCGAGAGGGGGTGCTCATAGCTGACCTTCCCCGATCGTACCCAAGCTCCCGAGCCAAGATCACTTTGGTGATGACGGACACATGGCCTTCGGCACCGAGTCAGGGTTTCCTAAATTTCCCCATTTTAAAATATTTAGGTGGCGACTCTGTCATCTGGCAAAACAGTCCATGTTTGGCACTTCTTTTCAAAAATCAGTTTTTCTTCAAAACGATTTGCCAGAGTTGGACTCTTTGGTTCAAGATTAAGAACCGTGACATTTGAGTCCTTTGAACTGTAGTGACCCAATATCGAACCAGAATAGGGGGGAGTCACACCCTCGCCCGGGATGCGCTCGGGGATGTCTACACTCGCAAGCTAGGCATTAAACATAATTCTCAAACACAATGAAAGAGCGATGAATAAGAGAGTATGGCCAGGCTATATGCTCTAAAATAACATGTTAAGTGATGCCATATCACATGAACATCGCAAATAAGGCATGCTAGAAGGCCTAAAGCATAAGGCTAGTAAAGAGCACTACTCAAGAAGCATGCAATACATGGCACAAATGACTAAACCAGCTCTTGACAGAGTTCAATTAGGCCAAAACAAAGACCAAAACATGCTGAGATGGAAGCTTAAAAGCTTAGGCAAGCATGCATACGTATTGGCTTACAAGTGAAGCATAAGGCTCAGCCCTCAAACACAATCAAAGGGTGATAAATGCAAGAAAATGGCAGAGGTATATGGTCTAAAATAACATGCCAAATGATGCCATGCCATGGAAAAAGCTCAAATATGACATGCTAGAGGTCTCAAAGTGCAGGACTAGCAAAGCCAAATGAACTATAGCTATGCAAAGCCAAGCATGCATGACCAAAACCACTCAAATCAGACCTAAAGCATGCTAAAACATAGCCAAAAATGTGCTGGGACAGAGCATACACATGCTAGATCAATAGGCTAAAACACCAAATACACTAGGCTAGTGAACAAAATTACACTACAAGTGCAAGAAACATGCAAGAGGCAACCAAACCAATCCAAAACAGAGTTATGACATGGAAAATCAGCAGCAAAAACATGTTGAGATAGAGCTAACATGAGCTAGAATGAGAGGCATAAAGCATGATGCATGTTAGGCCGACAAGGAGGATTGCACTGCAAGTGTGTGAAGCATGAAACCAATGATCAAACCAACCCAAAACAGAGTTAGGGTAGGTCCAAAAAGTCACAAAAACATGCTTGGACTAAGCTAGCAAATGAGAGAAACACATGAGCACCAACACAAGGCATAAAGGCATAACTCTTAAACATAATGAAAGAGCGATAATCATGAGATTATGACAAAATCTTATGCTCTGAAATTACATACCAAATGATGCTATATCACACAAATGTCACAAATAAGGCATGCTAGGGGTCCCAAGACACAAGACTAGCAAAGGCCACTACACTATGGCCATACAAGGCAAGCCTTGAAGGGCCAAGATCATTCCAAACAGAGTTTAAGCAAGTCAAAACAAGGCTAAGAACATGCTGCAGCAGAGCTAAAACAAGCTAAAATAATAGGCCAAAACATCAAGTGAGCTAGGCTAGCATGTAAGATTGCACTACAAGTGTAAAAAGCATGCATGAGGTGACCCAACCAGGCTAAAATAGAGTCATGCCATGCTAAAATAAGTCCAAAAATGAGCTGAGAGCAAGCCAACACATGCTAGAAAAACATGCTCACTAATTAGGCCAACAAGGCATGGAACCAAGAAGCAAGGAGGGGAGGCCACCCCCTCCTATTTTGGACTTCAAAACGTGGTTTCTACCACTGAAATTCCTTTGCGTTTCAGTGGTAGAAAGGCCAAACAAAGGGTGCCTCCAAGGCTTTAAAAGAAAGCACCAACCTCAAGCAAATAAGGCACACAAGAGGGTGAAACGCCCCCAACACCAAAGAGGCCTTAAACAACCTTTCTTAACACTTAAAATCAGAGCTTTTTGTAGTTAACAACCAGGCCTAAGTCAACATATAAAGGTGGCCAAATACTTATTCAAAACAAAGCTTTAAAAGGAGTATATGTTTACCCTTGAAGAACAATGGCAAGGCAGCAACTTCAGCAGCAATTTTTGGACCAAAACCAATGCTAGGACCTCAAAACAAGCTCCAATGGACTTTAGCTCCAAAATGAAGGTGTTTGAGTAGGTGTTTGTGTGCAAAAGTGTGAAGAAACAACACTTTAAAGCTCAATATAGCACAAATATAGAGAGAGAGTGAGAATTCAAGAGAGAGAGGGGTATTTTTTTGCTCTGAAAAATCTCCACCTCTGGAGAGGGAGAGGAGCCTCCCCTCTGATAGAGCAAGCAAGCCAAAAAGCTTGCTCAAGCCCTCCATACACGTGTATGGAGGATGATTTCAATGAGCCACAGCTAGCTCAAAATATCTACAAATATCTAAAAAGGAGAAAAAGTGGCTGCCAGCCAGTTAAGGTGGCCTGCCGGTCACTTTACTAGCCGGCCGGCCACTTGAAGTGGCCTACAAGGGAGAAAGTGGTCGGCAAGGCCCTCTCCCCCCCCCCCCCAGGCAAGAGACAACAAGGTATGGTCCAAAAACAAACCAAAAGGAAGGGATCCAAGAGACCCCAAGATAAGGCACTCAGCTGAAAGCTCCCGAAACTAGCCTACCGGCCACCGCAAGTGGCCTACAAAAGAGAAAAGTAGCCTACAGCTACAAAAAGTGGCCTACAGGCCTCTCTCACCCTCCAGGCAAAGGCACCAAGGTTCAGTCCAAAACAAGGCCAAAAAGAAGAGAGTTAAGAGACCCCGAGACAAGGCGCTCAGCCGAGACCTTCAGGCGCTCGAAACAAGCACAAACATGCGCAATCATCACGTGCACAAACGATGACGTCTAAGTCTTAAGGTCGGTCAAAAATGGGGTGTCTACATGACTCCATTGGTTTAGAGAACTTGACTCGAACTCATGATATGACATTTTGTTTACACTTATGTGTTTCTTTGCATTTGCGTTTGCATTGGTGCGCCTAAGTCATTGTATTTGCCATCTGCTATTCCTGAACGGTTTGCCAGAGGCTTGCTTGGAAAAGTTTGCCAAAAGGCTAACCGATTGCGGACTCTGTCACAATGGGAACACAACCCTTGGATCTGGGCTACCGCTGTACCATTTGATCCTCCTTTCACTTCTCGGTGTTAGGTGTGAGAGGTATATTAAGTAGTCTTGCTGAGGTACCCTTTTTGACCAATCGGCCTAGTTGCATATCGAAAGCCATAGAGACTGTCCCAAGCTAGGACAGGTTGCTCACCCGAATGTAGGATTGTGTGAAACCACTTTGCTTGAATAGTTAACCCTAGTTCCTGACGAAACTAGGACAGGGTAACCCTACCCCATGATAGGGGTGTTTTGGCTCTCACTTAACTGGTATGTGCTTTTAGAATGGAACTCTACAAGAATGTATGTATCAGTTGCAAGATTGGGTATCAGTTTTTGGGGGCAGAAATCAGTGTTGAGTGCAGTTCTACAGCTTATAATTACAACTGTGTGTTGTTAGTATCTGAGCCGAGGTGCTGTGCGGTTTCTGATTTTTGCTTTTGCTCTATTTCCTTTTAGGTAGTTTTTCACAATTGCTTTAGACGATTCTATTACTCCCAAGCACTCTGGACCCATGTAAGAAGGCTTTACCGATCAGGGGATCTTGTTAGGGGACAACTAGTGTTTGCTTCACTCCCATCGGTTACGAAACAGAGGAGGGTTAGGCATAATTCGCCAGTCCAGCAGTCACCTTTTATTTCACCTGTGCCCAATTAGGCTTAGTCTTCTACTTCCATTCTAGTAAAAGAGTATTCGCCAGCTCAGATGGCTCAACATCCTTCGGTTAGCATGGAAGACATGCTTCGTCATCTCCAGTAAACCATTGAAACCATACAGCTAGATGCTGCCCACCAAGCTAAAGTTATAGCCCATCAAGCGGAAGTGATAAATAGGCTGCAGCAACAGCAACCACAGCAAGCAGCAACTTCTGTTTCCCATGCACCTCCTGCAAGTGTTCCAGCGCTTGGAGTCACTGCTAATGTCCAAGAGAATCTGGGCATTTCGGTAGATCCGATCACACTCAATCCTCCAAGGCACCAGTGTACCAAATTGAGGCACCATTTGAATTCAAGGTTGACCCCACTGCACTAAAAGTCAACAAGCTAGAAAAGCTTTTCAAGCGGGCACAGGGCGTGAACTCAATCCCTGACATCGAGGATGGATACATAAACTCCACAGTAACTCTGCCGAACAGATTCAAGATGCCACACATAGACCGGTTCGATGGCTCCGGGGATCCCATGGTCCATTTGAGGTTATTCTCTGATATCCTACAACCAATGGGTCTTACTAGACTTCAAAAGCTGTCACTTTTTGGCCGGACCCTGTCGGGTATAGCGGCCATCTGGTATGCAAAGTTAGAAGACTGTGTGAAACAGAGCTAGGAGGAAATGGCTGAGGTCTTCATCGTGTAGTACTCCTACAATACCTAGATCGAGGTCATAACCCGTGATCTTGAAGCGACCCGACAGGAGCCAAAGGAAGGCTTCTCAGACTTTGTGACCCGATGGAGGGCTAAGGCCTCAATGATGATTGTCAAGCTGTCCGAAAAGGATCAAATTAGAATGGTGGTCCGCAATCTGCAAGGGAGATTATTACAGAAGATGATAGTCTTGCCACTGTTCACATTCGCTGAGCACCACAAGATAGGGGTGCAGATTGAAGATGCGATGAAACAGGGGTTGATCGCTGATGAGAAGGAACAGCCCAAGAGGCCCTTTACACGCAGTTCCAATGCAACCACAAGTGGTAGCACCACTGCACAGCCTTCGAATGTGAGCATGGTCACCACCACACTCAAGACCGCCAACCCTTTTGCCGGTATATCCAACACAACTCCACAAACCTCAACCAGCCAAGCCCGATCTCAATGGGTCTTTACCCCGCTCTACATGCCTTTACCTAAAGCCCTAGGGGTCCTGATCAAAAAGGGGCATCTTAAACCACTAGAGCCTTGCCCTCTACCCGATCCTCTCCTCCCGAAACACAACCCGGCCAAATACTGTGCTTTTCACCAGCAACACGATCATGACACTAATCAATGCTATAGGCTACGTTATGAGATTCAAGATCTCATTGACAATAAGGTGATAGCACCCAATGTCACTATAAATCCTCTACCACCACATAATCAAGTCCCTCCACCCCGGCATATAAACCTCATCCACACACTGGTCGTCCCTTATTACCCTAGTCTATATATCACCCCTTCCCACCTACCTAAACCGGCATTGTTCATCCCTAAGAGCACGGACTTGTGCATGATGAACACGTCTACACTCCAACCTGAACCCGTGGTGGTGACACTGGTAGATGAAGGGAGGTTGGCCTTGGTGGAAAATGTCAGTCCGTTGCCTGAGGGCCCTGAGGACTTATCTAAAGGGGTCTGCAACCCGTACTGCTATATTGTGCTAATCAATCAAGCTAAGCTGGAAATGGTGTTGCCGGCTGGGATGGAGGTCAGTATAGTTCGAGAGGATAGCCCAAGTTAGGGTTTAGATGATCTGGCCGACCTAGTGGAGGACATAGACAATTTGCAGTTCTTTAATGAGCAAGATCAAGGGGACGTGCATATTGATTGGTTTGATCTGAACAGGTCGACAGACAATTCTGGTTGGTTAAGTGATGAACCTGATAGAGATGAGGGAACTGAATTGAAGTTGGAAGAACAGGAAGCGGGAACAGCTGCAATGGCCGGAATGGCTGATGGGAAGGGTAAATTACAGAAAACACTAGTATAGAACAATTGTCTTAGGAACTGGGCATTGTTAGTACTATACATACAGAGCAAGAAGCCGCACTGAAGCGTTTTGAGCAAGAAATGGGTGAAAACAACCGAAAAGATGGAAAAGCCCAACACCCTGCGTGGGAGATTTATGACGAGAAGATAATCCAAGAGAGCCGAACAAATGCTTGTCAACTGCCGAAGGAGTCTGGTGGGATGACGACAACCTACACTTGGCTCATACTGATGAGGATTGGGGTGAAGACCTTCCTGACAACACTTGGTATGTGGAAGAGGTCGACCATATGACAAGAAGTGGTCAATATTTCAAACCATCGCATCTGGACTAACCCGAGGCATCCGGGAAGGATAAAGAAGTTAAGAAGCAGACAGAAAAATAGTTGGAAGAAGAGGCTGTGTTGAAACAGTTGAAGAAGATTCAAGCTAATATATCTATCTGGGGTTTGCTTATGGCTTTGCGAGTGCACAGACAGGCTGTACTGTCGGCGATGGATAAAGCTAAGTTGTCCATCGACACTACCCGGGAACAACTGGTAAAATTAGTCTTCCCGAGAGGCGCTGCGCCAACTCTAACCTTTTCAGACAAGGAACTGCCTTCGAAAGGCTCTGCACACAACAAGCCTCTATACATATCAGTGGAGTGCCGAGAAAAGTAGGTACCAGTGGTATTGGTTGACAATGGGTCAACAATCAATGTATGTCCTTGTCGCACGGCTTATGCTATCAGCCTAAAACCGGCAGATTTCGTGCCTACCGCCCAGGTGATCCGAACGTATAACAACACCAGCAGAGAGGTAATGGGAACAGTACAAATCAGAGTACAGGTCAGCCTAGCTCAACAAGATATCGAGTTCCATGTCCTGGAGATGTTCCGGCCACTTTCGACTTACTACTTGGGTGACCTGGGGGTTACACCAAGCGAAAGCTGTCTCTTCCGCCCTCTACCAAATGCTGAAGTACCCCTATAGTATTCGGGAATTCATCTATACATCCTCTGCCAGAGGTCACTACACTTGTGCTGGAGATTGTACATGGTGAAGAGGATGTTTTCCTTTCGGGGTATACCTTGGCTGAGGCTCGGGTAGTGTAGAATATCTTGGCTGTTGATGAGAGCTTGTATGTCAGTGCCCAATCTATATACTTTATGAACAAGCTCCAACACGTGCTAGGAATGGGACTAGGAAGGAGTGGCCGGAAGGGCGTCACTGCATTGGCTGATCTGCCACATAATCCACATGCCTTTGGTCTTGGCTATACGCCTACCAAAGAAGACTGGATTAGAAAAGGGAAAGAGATGGCAGGAAGAGCTAGAGCTAAGCAGACCGGGAAGCGCTATGAATTTATAAATAGACCAATCCGGGGACCCCTGAATGGTTTTTTGTTAGGGAGAGAGAAGACTTTCCATTTTGCGGTTTCCCCGAACCCTAGTTCAATTCTAAGAGGCAACGGGTTCCTGGCTTTGAATTTTTTTTCAACTTACAGCTACAAAGACAGTGATACGGAGGAAATGACTGAACCAACTGTTGAAGCTGCGAAAAGCACATAAAGTGATTCCGACCGTAACGAGCTTGAAGTAGGAGCAGGACTGGCATGTCTCCTTTTGGATCCTCTGACCAACTCAGAGAGCTTGGGGGATAACTTGACCGTTTCCATGATCAGGGACCAACCCGGTGTGAACCCTACTAGCAGCATTCTGGATGCATCTTATGCAACCTCTCTTATTTGGCGGTTGGAGGAGGGCTATATGTCTTGTAGTTTTGAGTCGGGTAGTAAGCCAGAATCTGATTCCACAGAGTCTGTGGAGTCGGAATTAGATTCCAGTTCTTTTGAGTCTGGGTCTGGTATTCCCGGGGTTGACAACGCGGATGCCAAGGTCTTGTCCAGGTCATCCTTTTCTTTTTCCATTGAGTCGGTTGTAACCGAAGAACTAGATGAGCTTGACTTTGTGAATAACAATGCCACTGCAGATTCTGAGTATTTCTCTGTGCCTCTTGTTTATTGCATTGATCATGATTCTCAAAATTTTGATGAAAATGATGAGGAAGGAATTCCTCTAGTTTTGAAAAACTTGATTAATCGAGAGGATGAGAGGTTTGCAAAACCCCTCGCTGATGAAATCATTGCTTTTAATATGGGTACTGAGAAGGATCCACGTCTGGTCTAGATCGGGTCCACGTTGTCTTCGAAGGAGCGCGAGCGCTTAGTCGCTTTAGTGAAAGATTTCAAAGATGTTTTCGCGTGGTCCAACAAAGACATGCCTGGAATCGATCCTGAAATTGTACAACATCGGATTCCTCTGACGCCGAGGCTCGACCCGTCAAACAGAAGTTGTGAAAAATACGCCCGGATTAGGCTTTGAAGATTAAAGAGGAGGTCACCAAGCAAATAGACCCAGGTTCTTGCTAGTATCTGAGTATCCGACTTGGTTGGCCAATATTGTCCCAGTGCCAAAGAAAGATGACAGAATTTGGGTGTGTATAGACTTCATAGATCTAAATAGAGCCAGTTCGAATGACGATTTTCCTCTACCGCACATCAATGAATTAATGGACTTCACCACGGGTCATGTATTGCTCTCCTTCATGGATGGATTTTTCAGATATAACCAGATTCTGATGGCACCCGAGGACAAAGGGAAAACTGCCTTCACTACGCTGTAGGGAACTTACTGCTACAAAGTGATGCCGTTTGGGCTGAAGAATGCCGGGGCTACCTATCAAAGGGCTGTAACCACAATTCTGCATGATATGATCCATAAAGAGGTCGAGGTGTACGTGGATGACATGATTGTCAAGTCCAAGGAAAGAGAGGGCCACTACACTGCCTTGAAGAAATTCTTTTAACGGATCAAAGAATACAGACTGAAGTTGAATCCACAGAAGTGTACTTTCAGCGTAACAGCAGGGAAACTACTGGGTTTCTTTATCACACAGAGGGGCATCGAGGTAGATCCTTCCAAAATCAAGGCCATCCTAGAAATGCCACCACCAAGGACTGAAAAGGAGGTGCGAGACTTTCTGGGTAAAGTGCAATTCATAAGACAGTTTATTTCTAAATTAACCTTGACTTGTGAACCACTATTCGGTCTCCTGAAGAAATGAAGGAAGTTCCGATGGGATGATCGATGTCAATTCGCTTTTGAGCAGATCAAGCAATACCTTCAAAACCCACCCGTGTTGTCGCCATGATAGCTGAGGAAGCCTTTGATTTTGTATCTGTCAATAACGAACACAACGATGGGATGCATACTTGCTCAGGAATCTAAGGATAGGGTGGAGAAAGCCATCTATTACTTGAGCAAGGAAATGCTAGATTATGAAACTCGTTACACTCCACTGGAAAAAGCTTGCTTAGCCTTAGTATGGGCTACCAGGAAGCTGAGGCGCTACTTGTTAGCTCACTCTGTAATTCTGGTTTCGAGATTAGATCTCATCAAATATCTCTTTGAGAAACCAGCGCTTACGGGTAGGCTAGCCCGTTGGTTGATTCTACTTTTTGAATTTGATCTGAAGTATGTCACTCGCAAGTCAGTCAAGGGGAGAGCTGTGGCGGAGTTCCTAGTAGATCACCCAATAGAAGGGGATGAAGCGGTAGAATACCTGTTTCCAGATAAAGCTATTCTGCAAGTCGAGGAAGAGATTTGGATAATGTACTTTAACGGAGCGTCTAACTAGTACGGTTATGGGATAGGGGTGTTGTTGATAGCACCCGACAATTCCCATATACCCCTAGCCTTCAAACTCCGATTCAAAGTATCCAATAACAAAGCAGAATACGAGGCGTGTATCGCTGGTTTGGAAGCTGCCCTGGAACTAGGGGCAAAAAGGTTGGACGTCATCGAGGACTCGAACCTAGTTGTGTCTCAAACAAAAGGAGACTGGAAGGTTAAGGACGAAATGATGAAGATCTATCATCAGACCCTGGATGTTCTGATTCCTAGGTTTGAGAAGCTGACTTTCACACATCTGCTAAGAGAGAACAACAAGTTTGCTGACGCCTTATCAACTCTATCTACTATGATAGACATCTTGCTTGGAGTCCGGATGCATCCGATAATCATTGAGCAGAGGTATACATTGGCCTACGAGACTATCACCGCAATAAATGAAACACAAGATCAAAACCCTTGGTTCTATGATATCTGGAACTTCTTGAAAAATGAGGTTTATCCACCATGGGCAAATGCCAAAGACAAAAGGGCAATACGGTGGATAGCTGTTCAATTTATCATTTGAGGAGGTAAACTGTACGGGAGGGGTCATCTGGGAATGCACAAGTTGTGTGTTGAAGCAAAGGAATCAAAACGCTTGATGGAGGCCATCCATGGGGGAGAGGGCGGAGCCCACACAAATGGAGTAATGTTAGCCCGGAAGATTCTCAGGCAAGGTTACTACTGGTCTACTATGGAGGAGGATAGTATCAGTTTTGTTCGGCGATGCCACAAATGCCAAATTCATGCCAATCGCATGAACGTCCCGCCGTCGAAGCTATACAACATAACTTCACCATGGCCTTTCTCAGTCTGGGGAATCTATGTCATCGGAGTGGTCACACCAAAAGGGTCAAATGGGCATGAATACATTCTGCTGGCAATTGATTACTTCAGAAAGTGGGTGGAAGCTCAGTCTTATGCAGTGTTGAAGGTAGCGCATGTGGCTAAGTTCATCCGAAATAACATAATTTGCTATTATGGAGTCCCAAACTAGATTATTTCAAATAATGGCTCCTATTTCAAGAAAGAAGTGATCGACTTGTTCGAGAAATACAATGTGGCTTTTCATAAGTCATCTACATACCGGCCGCAAACCAACGGAGCTGTTGAGGCCACCAACAAGAACATCAAGCATATTTTGCAGAAAATGGTCGAGACCTACGGGGACTGGCCAGATAAATTGCTATTTGCACTTTGGGGCTATAGAACTTCAATCCGGACATCTACTGGGGCAAGTCCTTATTCTCTTGTCTATGGGATGGAAGCTGTTCTACCAATCGAAATAGATGTCCCATCACTGCGAGTTATGGCTGAGTGTCAAATAGCAGAGGCGAACTAGCAACAGAGTAGGTTTAAAGAACTGATGTTGTTTGATGAGAGAAGGCTGAAAGCATTGTACCATGTTCAAGGTTATCAACGCAGGATTGCTAGGGCTTTTAACAAGAAGGTTAAGTCCCGAAATCTTAAAGAAGGGGATTTGGTGCTGAAAGACAACCGAGCTCCCATCCTTGACCCTAGGGGCAAGTTCAAACCTAATTGGACTGGTCCTTACATCATCAAAACTATCTGGTCGGGTGGAGCTATTATTCTCATCAACCTGGATGGCCTAGAATTTTCCCAACCGATCAACATGGACAAGTTGAAGAAATACTATCCCTGAGAGGCTCACTAGACCGAAAACCTGGAAAGGCGACCTAGGCAAAAGTTAGAGCACAAAACAATTGGAAATAAAGAAAAACTGAGCTCGCAAGGTTGAAAACCCTAAAGGGCGGCCTTAGCAAAAGTTAGAGCGCAAAAGAAGAGAGATAATACTCTAGTGAACTTGAACTGAACCACGTAAGGCATGATTCCCATCTTTGGGATACGTAGGCAACTTCATCCTAAAGTTTGGTCGTGAACACCTCCAATTCGACTATCCTGTCCATGTTTTTGATCAGGTCATCTTTGTTTGTTCTTTATCTGAGAGTTCGGTTGTGATCTTTATTCTGAGAGCTGATTACAGTGCTGAGCAGTGCTATTCAGTCAAGGGGCAATTTGTGATCTTCGAATTTGGGGTTGTACATCTCAAGGATAGATTTCGTACATGTCAAGTGGTGATCCTTATCAAAAATGGTTTTGGAAAAGTTTTGATAAAAGCTGATTTTTGCTCAAATTTACCTTTTACAGCTTAGACCATTTTTGGACCAAAAGGAAAATTTGCAGTGCCCACAACTTTAATTTCATTGATTTCAATACAAAGTTCTCCAACTCTTGATACAAATCAAACTTGCTTTTATCACATTCATAAAACTTGAAAAGTAAAGATCAAAGCAATAAACTGGGGGCATAGATGAGTCAGGTGCTCCTACGTCCCCCGCTTGTTCTTGTGAAAGCTTCTGATGCTAAAGTGGGCCCTGTTTGTGCCTCATTCTCGAGCCAAGTCAGACACTCACTAGAAAGGGTGCAGCTGAAACTATGGGTAGGGGGCCAGAAGCTCTCTCATCCTCCAAACAATGAGGTACCTAGCCAAATGTGAACCTTGAACGGGGAATGAAATCGGGTATTCTACTCCCTCCTCTAGACAAGTCTGATCATATCCAAATTGATGCCTAAACTGGAATGAAAAGTAGAATACATAGTGTGTCAGGCCAATCAGCTGAATGCCAGGTTGCCAAGTCATGCTGTAGCAGGTCAGATTAAGCCAGGGGCAATACCAAGCAATGTCAGCAGTAGACCTGTTGCACATCCAGTGGCACCACCATCCCTCATTCGGGAAATCCACTAGCTGTTGGCGGAAGAAGTACGCTCGAGCTGAGTATGTGGGGTAAGAGTCCACTACCTTTAGCTTGTCTATTAGCCATATCTAGGTAAGGATGAAAGAAAAGAGAGGTTAAAGAATAGAGAGATATACGTTGAGAGAAAAGTGACAAAAGGACTTTGAGAGAAAAACAAAGCATGAATGCCGAGTGATGTGAGAAACACATATTAGAAAGGGTGGGAAACATTACCTGAAGAAGTAGTGGACTTCCCGCGAATTTTCCTATCTCTCGCCGATGGAAGGCGTCTAAGCCCATCAAGGACTCGGCCAACACCAAACCAATGCAACTCTTGCCCTCTTTCAAACCTTGGGCCACTTCAATTAGCCGAATACTAGATCCACCAAAGCTAAGGGCAAGGAGGAAATGTGCCAACATACACAAACAAAGGGCGTGTTGTCGAAAACCCCGCCAAAGAAGGTTACCTTGGTCACCAACCTCAGAAAATCGACAAATCAGGCTAGGAATATCCAGCTTTCTGTTGTGAACCAAAGATCGAACCTCGTGTAGAGTAAGCTCGCATATCTGTCCTAAAGCTGGGATGTGGCCAAAGTGGGGTTGAGGTAGGATTTCCTCCTCGCGCCGGGATTCCATTAGCACTTGAAATTCTTCGATTGTCGGGCATATCTCTTGTGCCCCAAGGCTAAACACATGTGTAATCGGGTTCCAACATCTAGCCGCGACATGTAGGAACAAAAAACAAAGCTGAGAACGACTCAACGGGAAAAGTGCATTTATGCCGAGACCGCGAAAATTCACATTTTCCGAGCCATCTAAAGTTGCAATCCAATTCGAGAGTTTTTCGGCGAAAAATGGCTCCATTTGTGAAGAATTTGTAGCTGAAATGAGGAAACTACGAGGTCCAACCTTTTGTAGAAGATAAGGCAGTGAGTGGAAGCCAAGTATCAACAATTTGGAAGTCCTATACATCGATAGCCGGCAAGGCTCATTGATTTCCAGCAAAGGCTCATTGATGGCCAGCAAGAGGTATTGATGGCCGGCAAGCCACCTCTCATGGCCAGCATATGGCCGGCAACCTTTACTTGTGGCCGGCAGTCTCTCACTTTGACCCGCTGTCCCTCTTTGTGTTAAACAATGCTATAGCATGTGTTTTGTTCTACTTTTAGTCTGTTGTAACGTCTTGTTTTTAGTTCTTTTGGCTACCTCCGATTTTGGTAGGTGAGACAAGGTAATGTATGTGCTAGGGTTAAAGGTGGACAGTAGTGTATGGATGTGGTTAATATTTCCGGGCGAGGGGGACTTGGTTATGTGCAGGTAATGGATTGGTTGTTACATTAGGCTTGGAAGGTAGGGCGATAACTTTGTTGTCAATGAGATCCTGGATCTCATGACATAGACGGTAGCACATATCGGTGGAATGGCCACGTTGTTGGTGGAAGATACAATACTGGATAGGGTCGTGTTTGGGTGGCAATGGGTCTACAAGTGAACGGGGATCAAGAGGCTTGAGATACCCCTTTTGTAGTAACAGCTTGAGGGAGTGGGTTGGGTTCATATGGAAGGGGGTAAAGACTCTACGGTTTCGAGGTGGACCGGTATTTTGTGAAGGTTGTGAGGTTGTGGCAGTAGCAAAAGGATCAGCCATCTTGGCCATTGTGACGATGTTGCTGACATCTGCAGGCCGTAGAATAGTGCTATTACTAGCATTGGTATTTCGAGAGAACAGCCTTCTTGTGGGTTCACTCGATCTGGACTCCCAACTCATGTAAGGAAGCAAATGTGGACAACGGAGCCACTATCATTCTCTGCAGCATGTCTGGCTCTAGGTTTTGGACCACTAGTCAGACTTGTTCTCTCTTGGTAGGCCTATTTGTCATTCGGGCTGCCTTGGCTCTCTACCGGGCGACAAAATCGATGAATGAATCTTTGGAGTTCTGGGTAGTAGCCTCCAGCTCACTAATGGTTACCTCTATCTGAGTGTTATATGAGTATTGATTGACAAATGCCTCAGATAGCTCCTCCCAATTCTGCTTTGTAGAGTCCTCCAACTTAGCGTACCAAATGGCCGCCACATCAGACAGGGTTCTCCCAAACAACGAAAGCTTCTGTGCCTAAGACAAACCCATGGGCCTCAATACATTCGAAAACAATCGGACATGCACGATTAGATCCCCACTTCCATCGAATCTGTCGCTGTAGGGCATCTAAATTTCTATGGTAATCTAACCAAAGCCTCAATGTACCCATCTTTGATATCTGGAATGGAGTTGAAGCCCTGGGATTTCTTTAACGCTTTCTCCAATCTAGAAATCTTGCCCAAGGCTGGATCAATTTCATTGATATCAAAAGGAAAAATCCTCAGAGGAGGTTGAACCGGAGGACGATAAGCTGGAGCCAGGGGAAACATGTCTTGAGGATTTGGGACTGGTAGATTTTCTGCTAGCAGGGGTATATCCGGGTTTGGCTGAGCAGTAGGGACAAGATGCACGGTTGATGCTGATGGCCCAGACGTACGCCATAGATCGGCAATGACTTCATCTTGTGCAGCCATCCTCTAGTTTACAGTATCCATAGTCCTTTGGACAGCGATCATCATAGCAGCGAATTCCTCTACATTTGGTGCGGTGTTCTGCGCTATTGCTAATCTGGGTGAACTTGATGCTAGTGGATTGATTAACTGAGAACGGGTAGGTGTTTGTGGGGTGCTTTGTATTGATGCTACTGACCAGCTGTTTCTTCTTTGTCAAGTGACTGGAGGAAGCGAGACTAGAACAGGTAGACCACCAACAAGGTCTCGAGCTTTGCACAGCCTACCAAAATGAGTCCACACAACTTAGGAAATATCGGGTCTTTCTAAAGCTATGATGGTAAACTACCTAGCAAAAAGAAAGAAAGAAAAACAAAATCAAAATCGGACAGCACTTCAGCCCCAATTCACAACAGTCAAGACATATCAAGTAATCTTCGCTAGAATCTCTTCTCAAACTCAAACTGATATGAACCATCATGTACGGTTTCACTATAAAAACACATATCAAGTAAAAGAACCAAAACACCCCTATGAGGGGGTAGGGTTACCTTGTCCTAGATTTTTGGCATGATATAGACTGCATTATTTGGAACAACGAGTTTCACAATATCCTACGAATGGGTGGCATCCTGTCCTAATTTGGAATAGTCACCATAGCTTCACTATATACAGCTAGGTCAAATGGTCAGAAGGGTACCTCAGCAAGAATACCTAATATACCTCTCACACCTAACACCGAAAAATGAAAGGTGGATCAAGCGGTACGGAGGTAATCCAGATCCAAGGATTGTGTTCCCAACATGGCAGTGCCCATGACCAATTAGCCTTTTGGCAATCTTTTTAGGCAAGCCTCCGACGAACCGTCCAGGAATAGCAGTCGGCAAACACAATGACTTATGTGCACCAATGCAAATACAATGCAAAAACCATATAAGTGTAAATAAAAATTCTTATCATGAGTTTCAAGTCAAGTTCTTTAAGTCCCCAGCAGAGTCGTCAGAAACTGTAGCCCGACTTTCCACTCTCCTTTCGGAAGGCAAATAGCCCTATAGTTCATACTTCACTTGTGGTTTTGAATCTGATTTCGCAAGTGCAATGTGAAACAGTGAAAACAAAAAAAGAGTCCAAATCCGACAATTCTTTTTGGAAAATCGATGTTTGAATCAAATGCCAAAAATGGACTGCTTTGCCAGATTTCAGAGTCGCCACCTAAATATTTTTAGAAAATTTAGGAAACCCAAGACTCGTGCCAAAGGCCATTAGTCCGTCATCACCAAAGTCTCTTGGCTCGGGAACTTAGGTACGAGAAGGGAAGGTCACGAATTGAGCACCCCACTCTCCCAATCAAAGATCAGCATCTACTAATCATGATGCGTTTTTTATTTACATTACATGCACTACTAAAAAATTGACCTTTTGCGTCTAATTTTTTGCGACTCACTATTAAACCGTCGCAAAAAAAAATATTTGCAACCAAAAAAAGACGGACACAAAATAATAAATGAATGAAAATAGTCGGAAACTACATGATTTTACTTTGCTCAATTTATTATTCCTATTTCTTTTATTTATTTTATATACCAATGCCCTAGCCCCTTTCACTCTCACGACAATCACAAACTGTCTCTCTTGCTCTCTTGCTCGCCATAGTCGCAGCTCCAGTGGTATGAATCTTTGTCTCTCACTTTCTTTATCATGCTCTGTTTCTCTGATCTTCAATTTCATTTTCCGACTCGAAATTCAATTTTCTAAGTTGAATTTTCTCGAGAAAGATGCAGCCTCTACGAGATTTGATCGACGATGAAACAGAAAATTGTTGACTGAAATTAGGTTAATTGTTTGATCGGGCAAAGAGAAAAAAACAGACAGATGAGAAGCACGAACAACAACGCTCTAGATACGATAAGCGCTGCTGCGACTGCGATCACATCAACTGGGACTCAAGCTTCAGTTCAGGTAAACAATTTGATTCGAATTTTAACTATAATTTACGTTGCTTGTTGTGGTTGATGATTTGATTATCTCAATTAGATACATGAATCTCTCAAGTTTCGATTTCTAATTCTGAGCTCTGTATAATCTGAACATTTACGTTCAAGGTCTGCTGATTATATATATGTTACGTTGATCATTTCACTTTGTTTGATGTAGTTTTTGGAAATTACATTTGTTTAATGCTTTCTATTTTTTTGTTGTTGTTGTTGTTGTTGTTGTTGTTGTTGTTGTTGTTGTTGCAAGTCATCCTCATCATCTTGAAATCGAGAAGGCAAAGAAGATGATGAAAGTAAGAACTGAGATGTGGCTATTTTTAAAAGATATGGAGGTAAAGTGCTATTCGGTCAATAAAATGAATTTTGCCCATATATATATATACGCTCAATGAAAAAATTTTAAAATCAATTTAAATAGAATAGATAACTGTTAACATTTAATTAATTTGATATGGCAACCACCAAAGCATGATTATGTTATATCAATGTCCATGAATGTTGAATAATATGTTACTAATAACAATGCTAAATATGTATTATGGATTATTTAAATGGTTGAGCTTCTGTGCCTAGAAATTCTCTGTAGGAAGTTGCTAAACCAATGCACATGTATAACATCTTCACATAATTTTAAAATATATACAGGGCTTTTAAAGTATTCTACATGCTTGGTTGTGGTCCCTTCACCTAAGAGTGCTTGCTGACATGATCTTCTCCTTTATTGCAATTATTAAATACTCGAAAATTAACAAACGAATAAAATTATGAAACAGAGGTGCAAAATGGAGGCCATTGAGAAATGTGATGTGATGGTGTACACGAAGATCTTCTTAAAATTTCCATATAAGCTCTGGCCTTGTGGACCCAAAAAAGAATTCTTTATATATGCCCACGAGCGGAGAGGTTACTACACGTTCTGGCAGGTTCGTATAATTTATTCAGAATTACTGTACTTGAATCCTAAAAGTCATCGTGTTTTTTTATTTTATTTTATTTTATTTTATTTTGTACTGGATGTGTTATGTTATTTCATGGATCGTGAATCATTCTACTGAATTATCTGTGTGTGGACGGCATTTCCCTTCACCTATCTATCAATTTTATTCTAATTGTTCTATCACTTGTTCCACACGACAAATAGCATTTTTAAGACCCATGCCTAATTGTTCTAATTGTTCTATGTTTTAATTTAAATGATCACTGTTCCCTTTTAAAGGATGAGAAACTTCAAGATGTTTTGGGACATTTTCAAAAAGATTTTGAAGGTGAAGTTTCAGCTGAGGACTTGGGTAAGTGAAACACAAAAACTACAAAATTTTGTCGTATTCAAAGACCCACATTTATGTGGAGCTATGCTATGAAGTGATGCGTTGAGGATTTATTCATTTTAACAGGGACAAAATTTGGCGGTTATGGTTCATTTCTACCCACCTATCAGTGCTCTCCTGTTTGGTCTCATCCAAGATCTCCACCAAAAAATCATAACTACAGCACGCCCAAATCCCCAAACAATTTGCACCTAGAGGTAGAAAATTAATGAATTTGGGCCTTCTTTTGTTTTTGTGAACTATTCTTTGTTGTTAAGGAGGAAGTAGGACTGTCTTGGTTAAAATAGGAGTTCTGGTTTATGTGAGCACTTTGAGTTGTCTAATCATACAGGGTAGCCATCATAACTCTGTAGTTCTATCTAGTGCATCTCTGTTAGCGAGACATAGGCCGTCTTCTACAAATGCCGCATTGCTCCATTCGCTGAGGTCTTCCAATAATGATTCATCAAAAAGAGACATAGGCATGTCATCAGCACATTGTGCTGAGGAATCCAGTTCAAGATGTGAACTTTTTATAAACTGTGCTCAGCCTTCTAACCAAAAAACACTGAAGGTTCGAATCAAAGTGGGTTCTGATAATTTCTCGCCGCAAAAAAATGCTGAAATCTACACTGGTCTTGGCCTTGATATCTCGCCATCTTCCTCATTGAATGAAAGCCCCACCGATAGTGAAGGGTTTTCACACGAACCTTTGGATGCCCCAGAAGAATCCCCAGCTAGTATTCTTAAGGTAAGTCATGTCCCTGTATCAGTTTAGTATAGTATTCCAGTTTCTTTTTTCCTGAATTGACTTGAAAATTATCAGATTATCTTACTTGTTTTGGCTTATATGTTGCAGCAGATTATGACATCATTTCCAGTTCATGGCAATCTATTGTTTTCCCCTCTTCCGGATGATCTGATTTACACGACTAAAAAGGAAAAGCTTAAAGGAGAAATTAAACCTAGACTTGTGATCAAGAGTAGCCAAGAAAGTTCAAATGGATTTGATTCTGCTAGGGGCAATGACAAAGTTTTAGGAGGCAAGAAACTTAAGTCATTTGAGAGAAAAGCCTTTTCTGTGGAATTGAAGAATCACATTGATAAGGGTACTCAAAACGGCATTGGTGTTCTGTTCAAGAAAGAAATAGACATTGACACTTTGGCTTGTGAAGAACTTGTTGCTAATACTCCGAAGCTTCCACTTCTATCTAATTCATGTTCTAATGTTGCCAACCGTGACAAGGGTACTGCAAGAGCGGCTAATAACTCTATGGTAGCTAATAAGGTGAAGAAATAATCTTTCTCTGATCTAGCTAAAGCGGAAACCTTGGAGGGATTACCGAACCAAGAGATTGGCTTGGTTAAGAAACCTAATGAAAAGGCGGTGTCCGATGTTAAGGTTCGGGAAGAGAAGAAAGCGAATTTTCGCAATGACATTTCAGCCTATCCAAGGAAGGATCGTAACTTCAAAGTAGAAAAAGCTGATGGTTTTGCCAAAGATGACTCAAATGTCTCTAAGGCGAGGAAAGCTCAAAGTGCTGAACCCATTGATCCTTTGGAGCAGAAGGCTTGTAAGAAAACTACATCTCATGATGAGGATGTTAGGGAAAATCGATGAATCCCCACAAGTAAATCAATCAATGGGAATATAAACTAATGCGGAAAAATTAAATCAAAGGCAACACAAGAATTTTTTACGTGGTTCCCTCAATGTGAGGTACATCCACGGGATCGAAATCCGATTCCACTATCAACCAAATAAATTCCAAACGATTACAAACGAGACACTAATGGTCTCACAAAATCACCCTTAGGTGTATTCCAAATAATCACAAAATAAATAAGAGGAAAGACCTCACCAAATAGAAGAACCAAAATCTTCAGAACCAAAGTTGAAGACGACCTAAAATAACGAACCAGACACCAACCGAAGATCTTCCAAAAACTAAGCTTCACAAAAACAAAGTTGACCCAATGTGCCAAGCTTCGGCACTATTCCCGAAGTATGCAGCAGCCGCCGTTCTTGTCCTTTTTTTTTTTTAATCCCACCAAACAAAAAACATAAAACAATATATATATATTGTTAACCTAGGGTTTTGTAATCAAACCCTAATTGTAATCAAATTGGGTGGGGCCTCCACAAATATAATATATAAAAATATATTATACTAAACCAAGCCAAATTAAAACTCTTTTTCCAAAACCAATTGGGTCCCATACTCCAATAAGGAGGTATACCCAACAATTCTCCCCCTATCGACTTAGGTGGAGACATCAACCATACCCGCCAAAATTCGACACTTTAAATGTTTGTCCCTCGACAAAGTCTTTGTCAACATATCCGAGATATTATCATCTGTGTGAACCTTTTCGAGTTGCAACAATTTCGAATCTAACACATCACGAATCCAATGGTATCTCACATCAATGTGTTTCGATCTCGAATGAAAAGTAGAATTTTTACTCAAGTGAATAGCACTTTGACTATCACAATAAAGCACATACTTTTCTTGCTTCAAACCCAACTCTTGCAAAAATTTCTTCAACCATAACTCTTCTTTGCAAGCTTCTGTAATGGCAATAAATTCAGCTTCGGTAGTTGAGAGAGCAACACATTTTTGTAATTTAGATTGCCATGCCACAGCTCCCCCTGCAAAAGTCATCAAATACCCCGAAGTAGATTTCCTAGAATCAACATCACCAGCCATGTCAGAATCCGTGAACCCATCAAGCATCGGCTTACCATCCCCAAAACACAAACACACCTTCGAAGTCCCTCGAAGATATCTTAGAATCCATTTTACCGCTGCCCAATGTTCTTTACCCGGATTAGAGAGAAAACGACTCACCACACCAACGGCGTGAGCAATATCCGGCCTTGTACAAACCATGGCGTACATCAAAGAACCAACTGCTGAAGCATAAGGAACTTTCAACATCTCTTCTTTGTCTTTCTCACTTGTAGGACATTGATTCGAACTAAGCTTGAAGTGACCCGCAAGTGGACAACCAACCGGCTTTGCTTTATCCATGTTGAACCTCTCAAGAACTTTCTCAATGTAGCTCTCTTGAGACAACCAAATCAACCCCTCTTTGCGATCACGAACAATTTTCATACCAAGTATTTGCTTTGCCGGTCCCAAATCTTTCATAGCAAAAGATTTACTCAACTCTAACTTCAACCTGTTAATCATGGTAGAATCTTGACCCACAATTAACATGTCATCAACATAAAGCAAAAGAATAATAAATTTGCCATCCGGGAAATTTTTCACAAACACACAATGGTCCGAAGTGGTTTTAGAAAAAACCATTATTCATCATGAAAGAGTCAAATTTTTTGTACCATTGCCGCGGGGCTTGCTTGAGGCCATACAAACTTTTCTTCAATTTGCAAACAAATTTCTCTTTTCCTTTCTCCACAAAACCTTCCGGTTGCTCCATGTAAATTTCTTCTTCAAGATCACCATGAAGAAATGCGGTCTTCACATCAAGTTGTTCAACTTCAAGGTTCATACTTGCAGCCATGCCAAGTACAACCCGAATAGAAGACATCTTCACAACCGGCGAGAAAATCTCATCAAAGTCAATACCTTTCTTTTGCCCAAAGCCTTTCACAACAAGACGTGCCTTGTACCTCAGATTCTTGCCATCATTCTTCAATTTGAAGACCCACTTATTTTTCAGAATTTTCCTCCCTTTAGGCAACTTCACTAAATCATAAGTGTGATTTTCAAGTAAGGAATTCATCTCCTCTTCCATGGCCTTTTTCCAATCATCTTTCTTTGTATGCTCAATTGCTTCTTGGTAGCTTTCAGGCTCCCCTTGATCAGAAATCAACACAAATTCATTGGGAGGATACTTTCTTGAAGGTTGTCGGTCCCTTGTAGATTTCCTCAACTCAAGTTGTGGTGGCGGTTCTTGAGTTGGATGCTCTTCCTCAATTTCTGGCTCAACTTCATTAGGATTAGCATCATCTTCTACATCTTCAATAGGTGGATGCATATCTCCCCCATTTTCATCATCAACTGAAGATGAAGGAGATGGATCCATATCAATGAGATCACTAGTTTTTGGCTCCGGTTGATCACCTTTGCCAAAGTCTTCAATTGTTTGGTCTTCAAGAAACACAACATCACGGCTTCGAATGATTTTCTTGTCGACCGGATCCCACAATCTATACCCAAATTCATCACGCCGATAGCCAAGAAAAATACATTGTCTTGACTTACTATCAAGCTTGGACCTCTCATCCTTTGGAATGTGAACAAAAGCTCGGCAACCAAACACTCTCAAGTGCTCATAAGACACATCTTTGCCAGTCCAAACTCTTTCAGGAACATCACCATTCAAAGGATAGCAAGGAGATAAATTGATCAAGTCAACCGCTGTACTCATTGCCTCACCCCAAAAGGGTCTTGGCAATTTAGCTTGTGAAAGCAAACACCTTGTTCTTTCCACAATGGTGCGGTTCATCCTCTCGGCAACGCCATTTTGTTGAGGAGTCTTCTTAACTGTCTTTTGATGCCGAATACCTTGACTGCGACAATACTCATCAAATGGCCCAATGTATTCACCACCATTGTCTGTTCGGATGCACTTCAATTTCTGCCCTGTTTTTCTTTCAACCATGGCCTGAAAATGCTTAAATACTTCTAGAACTTGATATTTAGTTTTTAGTAGATAAGCCCAAACTTTTCTTGAATAATCATCAATGAAAGTAACAAAATAAAGTGCACCACCATGTGTTCTAACTTTTAAAGGACCACAAACATCCGAATGAATTAACTCCAACACATTTTCTTTTCTAGAAGCAACATTTTTATGAAAAGAAACTCTATGTTGTTTACCCGCCAAACAATGAAAACAAGTTTTAAGATGTGTACCTTTCAGACCAGGTAGAAGCTCTTTCTTGAACAAAACTTGCAGCCCCTTTTCACTCATATGGCCAAGCCGCTTATGCCATAATTCGGTAGAAGTATCATCTTCAAGTGCATTGACAACACCTTTACAAATTTTTCCGTGCATCGAATAAAGTGTATGAGTCTTCTTGCATTTAGCCACCACCAAGGAGCCCTTTGTGAGCTTCCATATTCCATCACCAAATTTGTTGTTGAAGCCTTCATCATCTAGCTTCCCAGTAGAGATCAAATTGAGGCGAATATCGGGAACATGCCTCACATCTTTAAGCAACAATTTGCAACCCAAATTTGTTTCCAAGCAAACATCACCCATACCAATAATCTTGGACAAACCTTCATTACCCATTCGAACAGAACCATAATCTCCTTCGGTGTAGGTAGTGAAGAAATCAACTCGAGAAGTCACATGAAAAGAAGCACCGGAATCAATCACCCAATTGCTCTCTTGGCCCACAAAATTGATACAATCATCTTCACAAACGACCATGAGATCATCGGTAGTAACTGCCGTTGTGTCTTCTTGCTTCTTATCCACACTTTTGTCATGCCTTTTCTCCTTATTCTTGAGCTTTCGGCATTCTCGCTTCATGTGCCCTTTCTCATGGCAATAATGACACTCAATGTCTTTCTTTGAAAAAGAACCATCTTTTGATTTGTTATTATCACCCTTAATGGGTCCATACAAATCTTTACAAAATAAGAGGTCCTCCATTTTAGTTTTCCAAGTTACCTAATTGCTTCCATTGAAGCTAGACATACGACCCATATTCCCCTCCATTGATTTACACAAATAAATAGACCCAAATAAATCGTAAGCTCTGATACCAGTTGTTAGGGAAAATCGATGAATCCCCACAAGTAAATCAATCAATGGGAATATAAACTAATGCGGAAAAATTAAATCAAAGGCAACACAAGAATTTTTTACGTGGTTCCCTCAATGTGAGGTACATCCACGGGATCGAAATCCGATTCCACTATCAACCAAATAAATTCCAAACGATTACAAACGAGACACTAATGGTCTCACAAAATCACCCTTAGGTGTATTCCAAATAATCACAAAATAAATAAGAGGAAAGACCTCACCAAATAGAAGAACCAAAATCTTCAGAACCAAAGTTGAAGACGACCTAAAATAACGAACCAGACACCAACCGAAGATCTTCCAAAAACTAAGCTTCACAAAAACAAAGTTGACCCAATGTGCCAAGCTTCGGCACTATTCCCGAAGTATGCAGCAGCCGCCGTTCTTGTCCTTTTTTTTTTTTAATCCCACCAAACAAAAAACATAAAACAATATATATATATTGTTAACCTAGGGTTTTGTAATCAAACCCTAATTGTAATCAAATTGGGTGGGGCCTCCACAAATATAATATATAAAAATATATTATACTAAACCAAGCCAAATTAAAACTCTTTTTCCAAAACCAATTGGGTCCCATACTCCAATAAGGAGGTATACCCAACAGAGGATAACAAACAACTGGTTACCGGGAAGGAGCATTCATCCTTGGGGGGCAAAAAGAAATCGAAAGGAAGTCAAAGTGTAGAGGTTCCAAAAGACAGCTCACTGATGGATTCTTCTTTGGGGCCCAAAAATAGGAAGAGCACATATGCCAATAATTATCTGTCTAAAGGTGAAGTGGAGGATTCCAAATTGCAGAAGTATCTATTCATCTTTGTGAAATCTTATCCCACAAGCTTGTTGGTTATACCATATATCAGCAAAAATAAAGGATATTCTGATATTATTTTTTACATCTTATGTGAACTATATATTTTCTCTCTTGCTATATAGAAATAGGAAATAAATAATGTATATAAAGCCTTATTGTGTATATATGTTCCTAAGCATACATATCCATGTATGAGATTGTTACTGTTGGATACTTCTGGTCTTTTAATTGCATCAACTGGAATTATGAGCAGATAAATTCTTGAAAACAAGAAAAATCCGAGAAGCTGAAGAGGCTGCTCGCAGATCAAGGATGACAAAGGTTTGTGTTAGATCATTTGTGATATATATCTATTTAAAACTAGTTTAGACTTCCTTTTTTTTTTCTTTGTTTTTTGCGACGGCAACATATCGGTTGCCATAAGTAGTTTAGGCGGTCGCGAATAATTTGCGACCGTTGGTTTGCCGTCGCAAAAAGTATTTGCCACCCCCACATTCGCGACCCCCATTTGCCGTCGCATGGGCCGTCGCAAAAGGTTTTTTGCGACTGTATTTTTATTATTTGCGACGGCTTGTGACGGTCGCAAAAAGTTTTTTTTTAGTAGTGATGCTCTTGATTATTAACTATATTACTGTGTTGCGCACACAAGGTATAGACTAGTTTGTAAGAATTGGAACACTTGATCTCATGCTTTGTTTCGAAATTGTTTTTGTGAGTTTGCCACTTGAAAAAGTGGGCTTTAAAATGGACATTTAATGAAACCATCCCAATTTAGGCATCTAGCCTTCATCCACAGGCATTCAAGCAGTTATATCATTTAAGCAATTCACCTCATGGAAGTATGCTTTGGACATAGTAACATAAACATTCAATGCAAGATGCTAAAGCAATAAAAAAAACTCACCTAGTACTCCGAGACAAAACAAGTGAAAGAGTTAGAAAAATGTGCATGTTCCTAATTAAATGCAATATGACTAATGTAACACATGCATTGTGTATTTTATAGGCTCGACTATGAGCATGGCATATGATTTCATTCAAGACATGCGAGAGAGCACGTATTCAAGTAAATGAATTTGAACATTGATATTGGGTTAGCATGATGAGCCGAACCTTACATGCATGCAAGACAAATGGATGCGAATCATAAGAAAGCTAATGAAACGTGATGCTAACCATCATATGCAAATAAGTAAAAGGGAGAAAGACGTGGGATTGGAAGACATACAACTTATTACAACATTGCCCTCGTGCAAGAGGGTCGAATTAGAGTCTGAAAGTCCGAATTAAACTAATTATTACAAAACCGAATGAATAAATAAGCGAGGCTAATTAACTAGCTAACTATGCTGTTACAACAAGGATAATCAAGGTAAAGAAAACTCGCTATTTAAACTAATTAAGTACAACAATTACAAATAAACAATAAATAAACAATTACAACACTTAATAATTAACGAGACTAATTACAATAAACAACATTCAATTAAATAATTACAATAATCATAATAAAAGCAAGGATGCGCAAGAATTGCATCCATGCACATGCACGTTGCTCAAGAACAGCTCTGCCTGCCCCAAGCTTGCTTTGTTTTACCTCAGCCACTGCCCTCTGTTTTCTGTAAAAATACACTGCTAACCAAATTTTGAGGGCCGACCGGCCCTCAATGAAGCCCGACTAGGCATAGAGAAGGCCGGTCGTGCCTCAATTTTGTACAAAACTTTGTTTTGTGTTCTGAAGTGAAAATAGTGCAGACAGAGTTATTCAAGATCTGCTTGTCCCTTCTTTTCTTCTCTATCATGGAAAAGTCTCGAGAGAAGGCTAGAATTGTTTGCAAAACCATCAATGGGCAAATTGATTGCTTGATGATTCTGGATAGCTTGATGATTCCGGATACAATTTTGGACCAAAATCAATAAAATGAAATGGATATGACCACTCCTCCCTCTTGTCATGGAATGAACTCAAAGAGGGAGGTAGAGACGCTTCAAGAATCATCAAGACGCCATGAATTAGTGCATGATCATTCTTGACTCGATTAACTTGGCATAACATCCGGCCAAGCCTAAGCAAGATGACTCATTTTCTTTAAGTGTGTTGGTTGCTCTTAAACTGATTCTTTTAGTCATTTCCATTCTTTAGTCCATTTGTCCGAAGTGGTGACTAAGTCCTCTAAAAGAAGAGAAGCATCAAATGGGAAGTAATTCTCAACATGAAAGAGAGATTACGCCATTGAGAATGAATCTCCATGGAGATTAAGCCATTAAGCGATAGTCTCTAGTTCATATGTTGAATAACCATCAACCGTTTGAAACAACTCTCAAATGGGAGAAAGTAGTGGCAAGTTAATTCTTAAAATGAGGTTATTATCATAGAAATTAAACAAAGAAAGGCTAAGAACAACATGATGCAAGCTATATACAAAGACCAATGCTACACCAAATGAACTACTCAAAGCTTGAACCAATTAAATAGAATAAGACAGCCCTAAAATAGTCTAAAATATGCCCAAAATAGCGGCTAAAAACGTAAGAAAAGAGCTCAAAAGCTAAGCAAAAGCAAAGACATTAAAGCTATGTAAGCAAAGGAACTAGGAGGGATGGCCAACCCCTCCAATTTCAAGACATCAAATCATGTTTTTGGCCTTAGTTGAACTCTGAAAATCAATTCAAAAACCAAAGGAAAAGAGTGTAAAAGAACCAAGGATTGAGCTACAAAAATAGGAGCAAGTATGAGTGTTAACCTTACCACCTTTGGTAGCTTATCCAAACCCAAGTTCCAACTCTTAGAATAGGTGTAAAATAGTCCAATAACAAAAGAAATAAGTAGAAATGAAGAAAGCAAAAGCAAGAACAAAAGTTACAAGCTTATACCTCTCAAAATGGAATAAGCTTTGGTTGATGATCAAACTCACTCCTGACACACTCTCAAGCTTGAATTATGCTTCTTAAGGGTCAAACAAGGCTCTAAGATGATGAGTCAAGGTTGTGTATGGTGTATATAGATGATACAAGGTTGGTAGGTCAACTCAAAGTTAACTTGCAATGGAAGAAGGAGGAAGGAGGAGCTCTCTTTATATGTATAGGCTTTCTTTCAATTGTTCAACCCCTAAAACAGAGGTATATGGCTGTATTTATAGAATTTGAGCACAAAAGGTGATAAATATCTTCAAAAATGGACAGCTGGCGGCCTCCTGCCTAGAATAGTGTTCCTCACTACTGAAGCCTAGCCGGCCCTTAATAGCCACGGCCGGCCCTCAATGAAGTTTCCCTGTTTTCTGTTTCAGCCTCAACACAAGGTGGCACAAGGTATAAAAAGTGATTTCTTGGGTATGATCAATGAGAATATGGAAGGTTTGGGGTTGTTTCGAAGCTTGAACAAGACTCCTTCGTTGAAACCTCGAAGCACGCACAATACCACTTTCATTATCGAGTGTCCCAAGTAAAGCACTCGAGCCTTGCGGGCAGTCAAAAATGGGGTGTCCACGGGAGACTTTATACATTGATGCTTAAGGTGGTTCCACATATTACTAGTCCTATCTTGTTTTCCACGACCATCATAATCCTTACCACAATAATTACAAGCAGCCCTAGGTTTATCAAGCTCACAATCATCAAGCAATGAGAAGTGTTCCCAAACCTCAAATTTCTTTCTATCTAAATTAATAATAGGGCATGGATGAGTTATACCAGAATTTTTGGCAGGCATTGTGGTAGTGGTAGAACTAGCAACAATAGTAGATTCTACAATTGGGACTTGGACTGATATAGGAGGGTTTCCACCATCAAAGCAACTATCACTTGTATTTCCCTCGTCCATTATCTATAAGAAAATAAAAAATTTACAATGATGATAAGTAAAATTATTTAAAACTGAGAAAGCATGTAATATTTCATATGAATTTTTAGCAATATTATGCACTCAGGAAAAAAATCCAAAATTAAAATATATGGATTATGTTTTTATTTTGCCCTTTAAAATAATAATAAATGGACTAACTATGAGCAACAATATTGTGTTTTCATTTGCACAACAATTTTCAGCAATATTGTGTTTTCATTATGCACAATTCATGTGTTGTTATTGCTCAAAGTTTTTTTTCCCCTTACACTACATGCATGAACTTAATCCAATATAAAATAAATAAAACACTTTGATCAAAGTAAAATTTCTCTTAAATTAGAAGTATAAATATAATCTCTTTTCTTTTCTTTTTTTTAAGGCAAGCATAACAACTCCTTTTATGCTTAATGATACAATGATTTTCTTGCTTCTTTAATACCAAAATGGAAAAATGTTAAACTTTAATAAAACAAAAATAATGAGAGCATATAAGAGGACTGATAAATTATAAGAGTAGCTTGGACTATTCATGTGCTCACCAGACCGTATTATGAGAGCATCACTAAGAATTTATGCTTTATACAACTAGAAAAGCTTTGATAGGACAAATGGAATGGAACAAGTAATAAACACTTGCCTATTTTTCCACTTCAGCAAGAGATAGATTGAGGAATGGAAAGAGAGTAGAGAGAGAGAGAAAGAGAGAGAGAGAGAGAGAGAGAGAGAGAGGGAAAAGAGCCATGTACCAAGAAAGTTGGCGAGCAGAGAGTAGCGATGGTGAGGAGAGCGCAAAGGCGATAAACGAAGAGCAACAACGGCGAGTAGATAGTAGTGGCAAAAAGGCTAACGGAGGTTATAACAAGGTTAGGGAAGTGCCGATCGACGAGGAAAGGAAGGAAGATGAGCAAGAGCAGAGAGCAACGGCGATGAAAGAATGAGATGAGATGTTTAGGTGTCAATTAGGTTTAATTGAAAATTTATTGTGTGTGTGTGAGTATATGTACATTTGGTATGATAGATGTAATCTAATGGTTGGAAATGTAACCTGGATGTATATACAGTGGCAAAGGGAAATTTTTAGTAAAATGATGGGTCGGTTCAGTTTATTCGGCGAGTTGGCATTTTCAAACCACCACCGACGCCAACCCGCCATTCCTGGAACCCCAGCCCACCCAACCTGTCTACTAGAATTGAAAAAATGCATGATTTAGTGCGATTCGGTTCAATTTTGGTAGTTTTGGCAATATTGTGCACAACCCTGCTTACTACCATCTGAATCTGGTCCTTCTTAAGAGGCCTAATGGTCATCATGGCCGCTTTGCCTCTCCACCTGATTATGAACTCTACAAAACTCTCTTTGGGTTCCTGCCAGGTAGCCTCTAATTCTCATGTAGTTTCTTTAATCTGCTGTTATAGGAGTACTGAGCGATAAATGCTTTAGCTAACTCCTTCTAACTTAGCTTTATAGAATCCTCTAGTTTAGCATACCAAGTGACAGCTACACCTGACATAGTTCTTCTCAACAGAGACATTTTCTGGGCACGAGTCAGGCCCATAGGTTTTAAAATATCCAAGAAAAGACGGATATGGACCATGGCGTCCCCGGATCCGTTAAACCTATCTACCTATAGCATCTTAAATCTCTTTGGTAATCTCACAATAGTTTCTGTATATCTGTCCTCAATGTCCATAATAGAATCGATGACCTGTGATTTCTTGAACAACTTCTCCAGTTTGGCTATCTTAGCATAGTGAAACTTAGTAAGTTCAAAAATGAAGAGTCCCTCAATAGACTATGCCGAAGCTCTAGCAATCTGGGTGTGGCCTGGCCCTTCTTGCAGATTGAGACCCTGGAAGTCTTCTGCCAGCAGAGGAGCATCCAGGATCAGGTGACTAGTTGGGGATGGATGAGTAGTTGATGCCTCGGACGATTGCTGTAACCTAGCAATGGTATCGGCCTATGCGGAAAATATATGGTTAAGAGTATCCACAGTCCTCTGAAGAATGGTAAGCATATCTACTAAATCTGTCGGGTTTTGTGCCATCACAAAAGTTAGCGAGTTGGCAATTGGGGAGCTAAATAGGGGTAATCTAAAAGGTGATTGATGTGGATCTTGAACGATTGTATTTATCTAACTCACCTTCTTCTGATCCCTGATAGGAGTGATACAAACATCAGTTGACCTTGAACCAAATCTGAAGTCTTACAGAGTCTACCAATGCAAGTCCATAGAATTTAAGGGATGTTAGAACTTTTTGAAGCTATGATATAATAACTGCCTAGCGAAAAAAAAAAAAAAAAAAAAAAAAAAAAAAAAAAAAAAAAACCCACCATCAGACCAAAAAACCCAGTAAAATTTATGTTCAACTCAATCAATTGTACAACTGGCTACAACAAATATCACTGTATGCCCTACTGATAAACTGAACTCCACCTCACAATATATGCTTGAACCACTGATCTGAATCTAAGAACTCCTTTATGGATCCAACACATAGCACATAGCAGGTAAAGCAAACAAACACCCCATGAGGGGCTAGGGTTACCCTGTCCTAGAGTTGGAATGATTTAGAGCTTCACTATTCACGCTAGTGGTATCATTACATCTTAGACAAGGGAGAGTATTATGTCCTAAGTTAGGAATGTGCTACAACTCTATATATGTACTAGGTCAGTTTTAGTCAAAAGTGTTTCCTATCAAGACATCTATATACCTACCCTTCCCAACACCTATAAGTGAAAGGAGGATCAAGGGGTACATCGATGATCCACATCTTAGACACAGGAGCTTTACTATTCCCATTATGACAGAGCCTATGTCTGGCAAGCCGTCCAAGATATCAAATGGCAAATATAGTGACTTAAGTGCACCATGTATGTAAATGCAATGAACATATAAAGAAAATAAAATCACGCATCCTGAAGTTCAAGTCAAGTTCTCTTAGTTTCCCTAGCAGAATTGCCAAGAACTGTGGGATGCCTTACTAAGTGCGCCCAATAGTTCGGACTCTCAATCTCCTAATCTAGTCTCACAAGTGCAATGTGAAACATAAATGAGAGTCTAGAACTGGAAATTTGTACCAAAAAAATCCACTTTATTACAAAAAAATGAACTATATCACCATATCTCAGAGTTGCCACCTAATCTTTTAGAAAAACTAGGAAACCTGTGACTTATGCCAAAGGCCATTATCCGTCATAATCAAAGTGTCTCGGATCGGGAACTTAGGTATGAAGGGGAAAGGTCATGAATTGAGCACCCTTATTTATCCGATCAAAAAATCAGCCTTTATTAAGTCATGAAGTGAGTTTTATAGTCTCCATATGTTTATATTCCGATTTTAATAATTTTAACATTACTATCTGAGGCAAACAAGTATAGATTGCGTCACTGGTTTTGGTTATGCTGGGATTTCATGCATTTTGAAAAATCTTTTTGCACACTTCCCAATAATAAAGAGTTTAGAAGCATAAGAATCAACTGCATTTCAACAAAAGCAACACAACTTTCATCCATTGACATCCATACATATATTTCACTTAAGTACATAGCCACATGGTATAATGCCGGATATAGTAATTAGCATGTACATGCATGCTAAAACAAAAGAAATGCTCACCTAGTACTCCTCAGTGGTAAGTCCAAGAATGTGTTTAAAGTATCTACATGATCCTATATACCAAATAGCTAATGCAATACACCCACAAGATGCAACTAACTATTCAACCATTAACATATTGTATGTGTATCATCTCAAGGCATGAGATAGCACATATAATCACTTTGGAAATGATAAATGCTACAAATGCAAATGAACCGAATCCATATGCATGAAAGATGGATGCAAATCATGAATATGATAAGTAAGATGTGATGCTTTACAACATATATAGAAAGCATTAAAATAAAAAGGATAGAAAGATATGGGGATGGAAGTTATTACAACAATCAATAGAAAGACGTGGGATTGGAGATTATTACAAACAAATTAATTGAATAAGATGTGGGGTTGGAAGTTATTACAATAATTAATTGATTCAGCCAAATTAAGCTAAATCTAACTAATCATATTAAAATTAAAAGCAAACTACAAACAGAAACCCCAAATGGCCAAGAGAGCACTTCCTAGAAACTATCTACTATGCTCTACTCTGTCTAGGGACAAGGTTTTCTGGGCCGTACACAAAATCATCCGGCGAATAGCAATATGTTCGACCAGTCCTAACCTCCGAGATGAACACTATTTTGTGCAAAAACAATAAAGCATAACCAAAACACACCTTTGGGGGTGCTTATCCTCAGTACCTCTCTCTTTCACAAGTAAACTCAAGAAAGAGGTGGAGAAACCTTAACCTACAATTAGCAACACAACAAACAATATACATCATGATATTTGACAACAGCCAATCAAATAGAAAGAATTAGAGTTGGAAGAAATTCAAGCCTAAGAAATAATGAGAACCGACAAATCATCTCTTTATGCTATTCATTGAAGAGAGAAGATTAATTCTCACTATTTCTTGGCAGAAGCTTTGCCTTTAAAGTAAGAGATTCATCAAAGGCCATTGAAAACTCCTCTCATATTCATGGAACAAGGATGTTTCTATTCCTTTCCATGTTCACAAAGGATTGAGGAGAGAGTTTTCAACATCTTTGACCTAAAACCTCTTATTTTACTTCCAAAGAAAAATCAATAAAAATAACAAAATCAACAACCTTCTCAATATCAAATTTAAAGGATCATTCAAATGGCTCCATGCAACAACCATATCAACCATCAAGTTTGAGTGGAAATTGAAGCACCTGAGCCATTAGGTTTGAATGAGTAGATAAGTGATGCGAAAATGCAAGAATATGAAAGAAACTCTACTATATAATATAACTTGTGGATGAGTGGCTACTTTTTACTTCCCAACCCATCCATAAGGTTCCAATCAGCATGCTTACATACAACAACTATACTTCTAAAAGCAAGAAAAATGTGTCAACATGTAGAAAAGGGAAGAAACAATCAACTTAATGGATTGGTGGCTACTCTCTACTTCCCAACCCATCCATGAGGACTTATTGCATGATTATAACAAGCCAACGACAAAATTCAGAGCGTAAAGATGAAGAAAGAGAGAGGGAAAATGAGAAAAGTGAGAAAAGTTCAAAAGTTTTACCTCTTTGAAGAGTGTGAGCTTCTTTGTTGTCAAACTCCTTCTTAGCACCCTCAAGGCTCTTTAGATTTGGCTTAAAGTTCCTACTATCTTCAACATTAAATTAAGCTTTAATGAGTTTGGGTAGATAATGTATGAAAAATGGAAGTTGGAGGAGAGATAAAATAATGAATTCCCAAGAACAAGCCTTCTAACCTTTCAAAATTTGTAACCCCCAACACTGATGATGGGTCATGCTTATATAGACTTTTGCGGTCAAAATATTTAAGATATTTGTGAAAAAGTCACAGAAAAAGCCAAAATTCTTGAAAATGCTCTGTATTCGGACATTTTAGCCGATCGTATCATTAGTTATCCAGCGAACTACCTTTTTCATCAAGCCATGAATTGTTGTACAACTAGATTAAAAATATACAATTGGATCAATAGGGTAAAACTAGCATGATCTAAAAAGAAAAACAAGTATTTAAGAGAATTTCACCATTTCCATTCATTCCCACTATATCCTTTGCTCGGTTCACTGAAAAATACAACGTTTGGAGTTTTGAAAAGGTGAACCTCGAGACATTGTAGAAATGTTTGGAACTATACAGCCAGACATATTTTGAAAAAAGGTTTTAATTTGGTCTAAAATATTTTGGCCAAAACAGGTGTAAAGTTTGAATTAAAGCTTGAGTTCGAACTTCGTGCTAAAGAGTTCATAAGATTAGCACATCTCAATTTTCATCATCGTGGTGTTCGGAAAAGAACGCCCAAGTCTGGTCAAAATAGGATATCTATAGTTGCTATCAAGGGTTCCTTCGAGGACAGCGACGTCGCGGAGATTCGAGCATCAACATTGAGCACTCTGAGAGCATCAATCCGGATGGTGATGGCGAAGATGATAACGAGGAAAGTGGTAGTGGAGATGGTGATGATGCCAGTGGTAGTGATGATGACGTCAATGATGATGAAGTCAGGTCCCCTCCGCAGAAGAGGACCAAGAGGGCGAGCCGACCTTGATTTTATTTTTATTTTTATTTCACTTTTCTTTTGTTTAGTAGTTACCACACCATTTATAGCTTTAGATAAGTTTCTGTTTTTCAAAGCTCTCTTTTGTAACACTTCTGATCGGGACATGACCCTACAGTAATGAAAATAAAGAATTTTTGGTTTTTTGCACCTCTTGGCATGAATAGCACTGCACTTGAGCTCAAGATACTTCATTTTGAATTTTGAAACTGAGAATGGTTGTTTTTAAAATGAGTTCTGAATTGGACACTGAGCCTACAACTAGCCAAAATGTAAAATATATCTCAATAAAAGCAAAACAGAGTAAAAGCAACCTAACTACACCTATTTACACTTCCTAGAATGAAAAAGACTCAATACAAGACTTGAAACAAGAATACAAGACAAAACCACAGAGCCAAAGTATTTATGCACTGTTGATCGTGCCATATTTTGTCTGACCAAATAGAAAACATCTGGCTAGATCAAGGCTCCAGCTGGATAGCTAGAAACAGTTGTCATACACCCAAACATTTGTATCTTTTTAAAAACGTGTTCTCGCACTTCTTTCGCGACAAAAAGTAGAAAAACTTAAAGTTTTGTTCTAAAAATGGAGATTTCAACCGTTGCTAGGCTCAAGAACTGGATGGTTACTTTGGATGGTGCCGACAAGGTAAACTTTACAGGATTTGGCTTGAAAGCCCTTTTCACTCTGAGCCATAGTCCACTCCTCATTCTTTTTGTTCAGGCAACTGTCCATTGTTAGGATACAATTACCCACATTTCTACTTTTGGAAGCACGAATTGTGCGCAGCCGTTGAAGAATTTCGGCCATTGATGGAGCTTCCTCGAGATGAGGAGATTATGGCCCAGCCTATTTTTGGCTATGCACATTGTAGACACGCTATTTTTGACCGCCCGCAATGAAAGTTGAATTATGAATCCGGAGCGATTCAGAATCAGTCAGGCTTCTGAAATGACCTCGCATCTTCAATATTTACCTTGTTTGAACCCTTAGGTTTCATTTTTGGACCATTTCTCACCCTAAGCTAAGTTTGAACCAAAAAAAAACAAGGGAGGCCATTAAAGCCCGGCCGTGCATTAGTGATGGCCGGCCAGCCGGCCTTCGATGGCGATAAACATTGTTCTGGGCAGGAGGCTGCCAACTGTCCATTTTTTAAGATATTTATCACATTTTCCGCTCGAATTCTATAAAACCGAAACTCTGGGATTGTTTTGAGGGTTGAAAAAAATTCAAGAAGAGATATATACACCTTGAGAGCCCTTCACTCCTCCTTCTTCCAATGCAAGTTACCTTAGAGCTAACCTAGCTTGATTACACCACCTACATACATCATATACAACCTTGCCTTACCATCCTAAAGCCTTGGTTAATCTTAAGGAAGTGTAATTCAAGCTTGAGAATGCATTGAAACCAAGCTTGAAACTCCAAGAACAAGTTTACTTCTTGAAAGGTAAAAGCTTGTTTTCTCTTTTCTTGCCTTTATTTATGCCCCTTACTTCATTATTCTTGTTGTTTTGGTTGGTTTTGAGTTTGTTTGAAGTATTGGAGTTGGTTTTGAAGGGTTACCAAAAGGGTAGAGAGAGCTTGCTCTTTCTATACCTTTATTCATAACTCAAACCTTCTCATTTTCACTCTTTTTCTTTGGTTTTTACACTGATTTTCAGAGGTTTCAAAAGGCTAAAAACCATGCTTTGAAGCTTCAAAAATGGTGGGGTTAGCCACCCCTCCTCATCCTTGTTTACTAGCCTTAATTCTCATCTTTATTGTCTAGCTTTTTAACCCCTTTTCATGCATGTTTCACCTCTAATTTGCATGTATTTGGGACTGTTTTGAAGCTATCTAAGCTTTTCCAATTGGTTCATGCCTTGTTTGATACACTTGAGGTCTCATTAGTTGGCATACTTGTTGTTTAATATGCTTTCTTTGTTCATTTTCTGTGTTTTGGGGCTTAAATTTGCTAATAAATCAATCATTCCATATCTTTCTTTCATGAGAATGGTTTCAACCAATTGAGGTTGCTCAATACATGTAAAGGAGACCTACACCTAATGGCTTAATCTCTTCGGAGATTCATCGTCAACGGTATAGTCTTTCTCTCATGTCTTGGAAGGACCTCTTGTTTGATATCACTTCTCATTTAGAGGAATTTAACATCACATTTGGACAAATGGGCTAATGAATGGCAAGGCTTAAAACAATTGGTTTAAAATTTGGATCAACACACTTAAAGAAAATGGCTTAAATAGCTTGAACTTGGCCGGATGTTACGCCAAGTTCCTTGTGTCAAGGGTCATCAAGCATCAATTCATGATGTTTTTGATGTCCTTGAAGTGTCTCAACTTCCTTTTTTGAGTTCATTCCATGACAAGAAGGGAGGGGTAGTCCACTTGTATTACATTTATTGATTTTTGGTCCAAGATGATATCCGAGATCATCAAGCGATCATATTGCTCATTGATGGTTTTGGAGTCAATCCCAACCTTCTCTTGAGGTTTTCCTATGACAGAGAAGAAAGGAAGGACAAACAGAGCTTGAAAATGCTCTATCTGCACTGATTTCACCTCAAAGCACAAAAACAGAGTTTGCACCAAATCAATGCACGGCCGGTCCTTGGTGTGTGGCCAACAATGCAGTTTTGCAGAAACAGAAGCAATGGCTCAAGGTGAAACAAAGGCAGTCCGGGGCAAACAGAGCAGCTTTCAGGCAATGCGCATGCAACCTCCATCCATCTTTCATTATGCTCTATCAAATGCATTTGGTTATTTAATTGTTTCATTAGCATAGCAAATTGTGTTGTAATATTTAATTAGTCTAATTAGTTGTAGCTAATTAGTTGATGTTGTAATATTTAATTAGCTTAGATAGTTAGTCTAATTAGCTTAGCTTAGCTTGGTTAGCTAGTTTATTCATTCGGACCCTCCTTCGCGAGGGCGTAATGTTGTAATAAGTGTGTGTGCTTCCAACCCCATGTCTTTCTCTCTTTTATTTAATTGTTTTTTATGGTTAGATTAGGGACATGTTTTGATTAGCATACCTTATGCTTGCATCCATTCATTCGTATTGCATGCACCGAGGCTCGGCGCATCATTCAAACTACATTGTTATTTCAATACTTATTTGAATACATGTTTAACCGCATGTTATCAAATCGATCTATATGTCATATTAATAGCCGAGCCTATTAATTGCATATTGCATGTGTTGCATTAGACATTTAACATAGTTAGGAATCATGAATATTTCACTAACTCATGTTTTCCTAGCTTGGAGTACTATGTGAGTTTTTACGCTTTAGCATACTTGCATGAATGTGAATGTTTCCATGATTAGCATGCTCACTATGAGGCTATGTGCTTACTTGCTAAACTACTTGAATGCCTGTGGATGAAGCTCGTTGTTTGAATTGGAACGATTCAACAAATGTGCATTTTAAGCCCACTTTGTTGAGTGACAAATCATGTTTTAAGCCCACTATGTTTGGTGGCAAGTCTACAAACTTTAAGCCCACTTGAGGTGGCAAATTCAAACCATTTTCGCAAACAAACATGAAATTGAATTGTTCCAATTCGAGAAAACTAGTCTATACTTGCTTGTGCGCATCGCATAGTAAAGCTAGCTTAATAACCGGAATAAGAGCATATAATGTTGATAAAAATCATATCATGATTAGTAGAGGTCGATCTTTAATCAGGCGAGCGGGGGTGCTCAATTCATGACCTTCCCCTCTCGTACCTAAGTTCCCGAGCTGAGGCAACTTTGGTGATGACGGACACGTGGCCTTTGGCACGAGTCATTAGTTTCCTAAATTTCCCCAAAATAAAATATTTAGGTGGGGACTCTGTATCTGGTAAACCAATCCAATTTTGGCATTTTTTATTCAAAATCAATTTTTCAAAACGATTTGCCGAATTTGGACTCTTTGGTATTTATCGATTTCACATTGCACTTATGAGATTAGATTCAGAACCGCGGGAGTCTGAACTATAGGGCTTTCTTTCAAACCTCTGAGAGGGGAACGAAAAAGCTGAGCTACACACATGCCCTTGCACATATGTGCGGTTTGACTTTGATTGAGGCCCGGTCCTTAGTTTATGGTGAGGAGTTGGATGTATTTAGCTTGATTCATCGTTTTTCTAACAATGGGGATAGGAGTGATCTTATTTGGTGCCGAAGTCACCAACATGCCCTTTGCATATGTCTCTTTACACACTACTTGCTTTCCCCTAGTGGTCATAGGGCTAGCATCTGGCTTATTGAGGTGACCCAGTGCCTTTGAGAAAACCAGAGTTGTATCGGTCTAGTGTTGGCCAAGACCTTGATCAGCTTGGATACATTTCGCCCACAAGAGACCTCCTAATTTGTGGGGAGCCCACTGCTTCTTCAAGTACTATTTTCCATGCCCCTTTTCTCATTTGTAATTATTACATCACTCTGGCACTCGACACTCAATTTTCTCTCTTTAAAATCCCTTTTTCCTCACTTTTTCCACTCAATACACATCTCTCTATTCTTTAATCTCTCTTATTTTTTTATTCCTCCCTAGGTATGGTTGATGGATAAGCTAAAAGTAGTGGCTCCTTGGTACGTGGTATACGGCTAAGAACTATTTCTTTCACTCCCAGTTACTGAGCTTTCCTTCGGAGGGCCTATGGTCTGATTGGATGTGTAACAGATCTACAACTGACATTTCGTAGAGATACCTCTGGCTTGACTTGCTTCCGATGACATATAGCACGTTTCACCAACTAGGTGTGCAATTGATGGGCCTAATACACTACATTTTCTATTTTCCCTTCAGATTTAGGCGAGAGTTTGGGCATGACCAAACTCATCATGTTGATGGGATCGAGTATCCTGCGCCATTTCCATTCTGAGCCAGACTTTTCTCCCTATACACGACTACCTGGAGAATGAGGGAGCTTCTGGCTCCTGCTGGTAGCTTTAGTCATGCCCTTTTCGGCGAGTGCTTCCTTTAGCTTGAAAAAGAGGCACAGGTTGGGGCGACCCTAGTAGCGAAGCCTTTTGATGTGGCAATGAAGAGACAGAGGAATTGACTAGACTATACCCCCTAGTTCATTGTGTTATCCTAGGTAGACAACCTAAGAGGGGGGTAAATTGGGTTATTAAAAATAATTTTTGCAATAATGATTAACACAATATTCAATTTTTAACAAATAAAAAGTAGAACAATAATTATCAATATAAAAGTAAAAGAGATAGGGAGAGAAAATCAAACACTGAGATTTATAGTGGTTCGGCACGCCGGGCGTACGTCCACTCCCCAAGGAACCTCCTTAAGAATTTCTTCACTATCAAAATGAATCAATACACCACCAAGGCTTCACCAGGCTTGTGGATTTTATATAGGCCTTACTTTTATTTATTGAGCCTCACTCAACAATAAATGCCTCACCTTTATAAAATTTTCCCACAAAATAATGAATAAAAATAAGAGTTACTTCAACCCTCTTTTACAATAATTCTCTCACAAAGAGTAGATATGAAAGTGCAAGAACAAAGACAACACTTAGATCTGAAAGTGAAAGAGCAGAGTACAAAATACACTCAAAATTTGGGAGCACACAGATTTTTTTCTCTTCAAGTTCTTTCTTGAATTTTTTTTTTTCCACACAAAACACTTCTGTTTATACCCAAAAATTTATCCGTTGGAAGATGAAAGGCTCCTCAATAGAACAACAGCTCCTTTCACGTGATGCTCCGGACAGCTCATGAAAAAGATAAGCCATGAAATGATGTGCTCCATCTCTTTCTCTTTACTATATTTATATATATATATATAAGATACAAATTCCACCAATACTAACCTTGTATTTAATATATTATAAAGTGTTTACTATGAAATGTTTGTCATGTGTATCTTTACACATGCCATTATGCATATATATAACATGATAAAATATAAACTTAATTTGTCAAAAAAAGATAACCCATCAAATTTGTCAAAATAATACGACCAATCAATATCAAAGTTGTCAAAAGATGAATAGTGATCAGTCGAATTTTTCAAAACGTGAATAGTAAAGTTTTCAAAATATTTTCACTTAGAACAAATATATCATACATCATATATTTTAAACAGATAATATTGTGTCAAATAATATAAAATATATATATTAAAAAAATTACAATTTTTCAATTAATATTTAAGACATCATCAAAATTAAACAACATGATTAACAATCTCCTCTTTTTTTTATGATGGCAATACATGTATGTATTTGACACAAAATTAAAATCAACAAAATATTTGATAACTCTGCAACATATAATTAAAGCACATGCACAGCAATTCAAAATCATATTTGTCTCCCCCTTTGACATCATCAAAATAAAATATGGATATATGAAGGTTTTATAGAGAAGAAAATTTTCAGTGCCCAAATCGAAAATCATGCAAACACATTGGAGAAAATAATTTGATTTGCCAAAAATATAATAATGTGTCTTATGTCTTCTCATGATCATTTTTGGGATTTTGTATCATCTCCTGAAAAATGGTGCAGCGACACCCAAAATGTTGACAAACAAGAGATTTGAGCATATATGCATCGATTATTGGATTGGTGGAGTGTATAAAAAGTGACAGAGATAATATGCAAAGATACAAAATCTTCAAGTGGTTTTAGAGAAAAAAATTGTTTACTTTTTGTGTAATCATGTCATTCTTTACCTTAGCCATCAATGGTTCGGACATGATTGAGGTGCCTATAATTCAGGCAAGTGAGAGGTTACCTATAGTGCAGTCGCACACAATTCCAATAAATGAGAGTCCTAGTATTTTTGGTAATTGTAGTGATATCGATGCTATTAATAATATTATGGCTCTTAGTACACAAACGATGATTGCAATTTCTAATACGGCTCAACAACTACAAGCAAGAATATAAGAGAATCAGCAATTGAAAGATGAGGTGAGCTTTTTAAAACAACAACTGGCTAATACTCGTCTCAATTGGAGAATGCGTTTCAATATTATGCAACGGTTATAATGCCAAGACTCACAAAAGTTGAAAATAGAGAGAGACATGTAAAGGAGGCTCATGAAAAGCTATTAAGAAAAGCTAAACGCCAAAAAACTGTGAAGCCTTCTCAAAACTTATATGTAATCTAGCAATATTTTCTCCTTCTGAAATAAAATTGCAAGCATTTTTTTTTTTTTTTTTTGAAAAAATTGTTTATCTTTGCTATGAAAAGAATTGTTGGTGCAGATAAGGAGTAAAAAAAAACATTAGTTAATAACTATATATACTCCCCCTGAAATTATGCATAGAATAGACAAACGCCCCTTAAGATTTACTTCTTTGATTGTTTTAATCTCAAAATATTACATAATACGAGTCTCTTCCTAAATTAATGCACTAAAACTTACACAAATTGAAAGAAACAGATTACCAATTTATAATACCAAGGGCCATTAAGATCCGGCCATAAACAACTACACCGAGTGCACTAGTATAAAAAGAGAAAATACAAATAAAAACAATTTTTTCATAACAGGTAGAAGTAGTGGTTATTAAATAAAGAAGAGTTTGTAGCACATATAACCAGATAAGAAAAATAACAAAGTGCGAATGTAATTTTAACATTTTGATCAGCGATGATGGTGATGATCGGAAAGAATGGAGAAAATCTAGGATGAAGGTTTGCAGATCGATGATGAATTTTTGTAGAGCAGTGATGAATTTTTGTAGATCGGTGATGGATCTTGGTGGATCAGTAATGGATCTTGATGGATCGATAATTGAACTTGATGAATCGGGAATGATGTTGAAGATCGGTGATGAAGATTCTGTGTAGAGCAATGATGGATCTTAGTAGATTGGTGAGGGATTTGAGTGGATGATGGTAGTGATGAAAGTGATGGATGATGGTGGTGATGGAGTCGATGTATGGTGATGAGAGGGAGCGAGAGCTGGTGAGAGAGATAGATGGGAAAACAAAGAGAGAAACAAAGAGCAAGAGCGAGATGAAGAGTGGGAGAGCAAAAAGAGAGAGGATTTATAAATTAAAAAAGAATGTTTTTTTTTAATTTTTTTTATATTTATTTATTTATTCATATATAATTATTATATAGGAGTATTCATCATACCAAGTTTAGTTCTAATGTAACAAAATTGGTCTTCATTAAGAGGCTTGGTAAATATGTTAGCTAATTAACAATGTGTAAGCACAAATTCAAGTTCAATGTCACCATTGAGTACATGATCTCTAAGAAAATGATGCCTTATTTCATTGTGTTTAGTGCGTGAGTACTGAATAGGATTTGTAGAAAGGTTAATGACACTTGTGTTGTCACATTTTATAAGAATATGATCATAGTGAAGTCCAAAATCTTGAAGTTGTTGTCTAATCCAAAGTAATTGTGCACAACACCTAGTGGCGACAATGTATTCTGCTTCAGTAGTTGACAGAGCCACTGAGTTTTGTTTTTTGCAAAACCAAGAAGTGAGAGAATGTCCAAGAAAATGACAAGTGCCCCTAGTGCTTTTTCGGTCAAGTCTACATCCTGCAAAGTTGGCATCTGAGCAACCAAAAAGTTCAAAAGTGGTTCCCTTAAGATACCATAAACCCAAATTTGGAGTGCCAACAAGATATCTAAAAATTCGTTTGACTGCGGTGATGTGTGACTCTTTCAGTGTGGATTGAAAGCGTGTACACATACAAATACTAAACATTATATCGGGTCTACTTGCAAAAAGATAGAGTAAGGAACCGATCATACCTCAACATTTCTTTTCATCTACATGTTTACCTTGCTCATCTTTATCGATTTTTATTGATGTGCTCATTGGAGTTGTTGCAAGCTTTGATGATTCCATTTCAAACCTTTTGAGTAAATACTTAATATATTTCACTTGATTTAAATGGATCCCATCATTGGTTTGTTTAATTTGTAGACCATGGAAGTAATTTCTCTCCCCATCACATTCATTTCAAATTCACCCTGCATATCATCAGCAAACTCTTTGCACAAATTTTCATTAGTAGCACCGAAAATAATATCATCAACATAAATTTGAACGATTAACATATCTTCCTTTTTGGTTTTTATAAAAAGTGTTGTATTTATTTTTCCTCGGGAAAAACCTTTGTCAAGTAGAAAATTACTAAGTTTTTCATACCATGCTCTAGGAGCTTGTTTTAAACCATATAAACCTTTTGAAAGTTTGAAAACATGATTCGGGTATTTATGATTTTCAAAACCGAGAGGTTGTTCAACATGGACTTCCTCCAAAATGTACCCATTTAAAAAGCACTTTTAACATCCATTTGATATAATTTAAAATCTTTAAAACATGCAAAAGTAAGTAACATTCTTATAGCTTCAAGTCTAGCAACCGGTGCAAAAGTTTTATCAAAATCAATGCCATCTTCTTGATTATAACATTAGGCTACCAATCTAGCTTTGTTTCTAGTAACAATTCCGGATTCATCCATTTTATTTCAAAAAACCCATTTTATACCAATTACAGGATGATCCTTAGGTCGAGGGATCAAAAACCAAATTTCATTTCTTTCAAATTGATTTAATTCTTTTTGCATTGCTAAAATCAAGTTTTCATCATTTTCAGCTTCTAAAAATGATTTTGGTTCAATTTGTGAAACAAATGCTAAATTATCACAAACATTTCTAATAGAGGAACGAGTTTTTATACCGTCCGTTGCATCTCCTATGACAAGGTCTTTAGGGTGGCCATGAGCATACTTCCATTCTTTTGGTAGATTTGATTCATTTTCTGGATGAGTATATTCTTCTTGAAGATTTTTCATTGTTATTTCTTCTTTTTGTTCAGGAGATGGATTTTCTTGATTTGTTATGTAAATGTTCTCCATTCTTGGATGTGTTTCTGCAGTATCATCACTTACAAGATTCTTGGAAACAACGTCGTTAGATTCATCAAAGGCAACGTGTACAAATTCTTTAACAAGTAAAGTTCTTTTATTAAATACTCTATAAGCTTTACTAGAATTCAAATAACCAAGAAATGCAGCTTCATCCGATTTAGCTTCAAATTTTCCTAAGTTATCTTTATCGTTATTCAATACAAAGCATTTACAATCAAAAGCACGTAAGTGACTAATATTAGGTTTTTTACCTTTCCAATGTTCATAAGGGGTTTTCTTAAAAATAGGTCTAATCATGGTACGGTTTACAACATAATATACAGTGTAAACGACTTCAGCCCAAAAATATCTAGTTAATTATTCTCACAAAGCATAGTACGCACCATTTCTTCAAGACTTCCATTTTTTCTTTCAACCAAACCGTTTTGTTGAAGAGTCCTAGGGGCTAAGAAATTATGATATATTCCTAAGTCATCACAAAACATAATAAAATCATCATTTTCAAATTCTCTAACATGATCACTTCTAATACTACAAATATTAAGACTTTTTTCATTTGGAATTCTTTTATATTGTTTTGAGAAATTATAAAAAATAAAAATAAATAAATAAATAAAAACTTCATTTTTGTGTGCTAAAAATAATACACATGTATATCTAGTATAATCATCAACACAAACAAGAGCATACGATTTTCCCCCTAAACTTAATGTTCTAGATGATCCGAATAAATCAATATGCATGAGTTCAAGCAGTTTAGTAGTTGAAACGATATTTTTGGATTTAAAAGAAATTCTAGTTTGTTTTCCAAGTTGGCATGCATCACAAAGTTTGTCTTTTTCAAAACTAAATTTAGGCAAACCAATGACTAACTCATTTTTTTAAAGTTTTGAAATTAAATCTAAATGAGCATGTCCTAATCTTCTATGCCATAACTAACCAGCTTCATTTATTGTAGATAAACATTTAACGTCAAAATGAGAAGACAAGTTATGCAAATCAAACACATATACATTCTCATATCTATGTCATACAAACAACGTTTTATTATGTTTGGTGTTCTCAATTGTGTAGTAAGTTTTCTCAAAAATAACTCTATTACCTTTATCACATAATTGACTAATGCTAAGCAAGTTATGTTTTAAACCTTCAACAAATAAAACATTTTCCATAATAAGAAAATGATTTTTACCAATACTACCTACACCAATGATTTTTCCTTTACGATTGTCGCCGAAGGTTATATATCCGCCATCCTTTGATTGATGTGTGACGAACATAGCTTTATTTCTGGTCATGTGCCTTGAGCATGCATTGTCGAGATACCATCTATCGTTATTGGATTTTGTATTGAAACATACCTACAAAAATTTAATTTTTCTATTGCTACCCATATTTTCTTAGGTCCCTAAAAGTTAGAATTTGACAAAGTTGAAATATCTGTAGGAACACACATCTTTTTTATTTTACCAAAAAGATTTCTTTTAATAGGACATAATGGTGAAATATGACTTTTTTTTACCATAAAAATGACACGTGAGATGTGAGTGTCTGTAAGAAGCATAAATAAAACCATTTTTGAAGGTTTTTTCTTTTGAAAAAGGTTTATACCCAATTTCGGCTCTTCCATATGTACAATTTTGACTTTTAAGAATTTTATTCAAAGTGTCTCTTTCTTGAGCAAATTTTGAAAGAGTATTATTCAAGTCTTCTATATTTTTATTCAAAGCAATTCTCTCATTTTTTAAAGAATCGTTTTCAATTTTTAAATCATTTAGTTCCTTTTTTAAAATAGGAGATTCTTTTGATTTCAAATTTTCATTTTCTTCTTTTATCTTTATAAAATCTTTTTGTAACTCTTTAATTTTATTAGATAAAGATTTATTTTCTTTTGTTGAATTTGAAAGCAATTTTTTAAGTGCAATATTTTTAATGCCAAGTTTTCGAAATCATCATATAATTCTTCAAATGCATATTGTAATTCATCAAAAGAATAAGACTCATTATTTACCTCATCATCATCATCTCCAAATGCCATTAGGCATAGGTTGGCAACTTCATTATTGTTGTCGTCATTTTCTGAATCACTTTCGTCGCTATCTTTCCATGCGGCAATCATGGCTCTCCTTTTGTCTTTCTTGTATTGTTTCTTGATTTCCAGACAATCGGCTTTGATGTGACCAGGCTTGCTACATTCATAACAAGTGATTTCAGTTTTCTTATTATTTCCTCCTATTATAAAATCTTTTCTACTATATTCTCCTTTGTTAAAATCTTTTTTGAAAAATCTTCTTCTTCCTTGATTATATTTCATAAATTTTTGGAATCTTTTTGTTAAGAAGGCCATTTCTTCATCATCACATTCTAAATTTTCTTCATCCTCCTCTTCATAAGTAATAGTGGTTTTGAAAGTTATTCCGTTATTTTTCTTGTTGTCTTCTTCTTCATCCCTTTCTTTCATTATGAGCTCATGTGTAAGAAGAGATCCCATTAGTTCGTCTAGACTTAGCTTTGATAAGTTATTGGCTTCTGTGATGGCAACGACTTTTGTCTCCCAACTCTTAGGTAATGACCTGAGCAGTTTTCTTACAATTTCAGCTTTAGTGTATATTTTACCAAGAGATGTTAAACTATTTATAATATCAGTAAAACGAATAAACATTTGAGTAATGGTTTCATCAGGTTTTATTTTCAAAAGCTCATAATTATGGCTAGCAAGCTAACTTTAGACTCTTTAACTTGGTCTGTTCCTTTATGAGTCACTATGAGTTTATCCTAAATTTCTTTTGCAATCTTACATGTAGAAATTCTATTGAACTTGTTGACATCTAAGGCATAATACAACATATTTGTGGCTCTAACATTGACTTAAGCCATTCTCACATCAGATTTAGTCCACTTATCTTCAGGTTTTGGTATCTCTTGGCCATCTACGGTTTTGGTAGGAATTTTTGGACCATTACAAATAATTTTCCAGCACTTAGAATCGTTATATTATTTGTGTATGGTCATCCTAGTTTTCTAGTAGCTGAAATTGGTACCGCTAAACAATGGTAGTCTATTAGATGCTTGTCCCTCAAGTAAAGAATAACTAGAAGTTGCCATAATCTACTCTAAGACGGTTAAGTCACAAAAACTAGAGTCCTTGCTCTGATACCAATTGTTATCTCAGACAGGCAACCCAAAAAAGGGGGGTGAATTGGGTTATGAAATATAATTTTTGCAATTTTAAAAAATAATTAACACAATATTCAAATTTTAACAAATAAAAAACATAACAATAATTATCAATATAAAAGTAAAAGAGATAGGGAGAGAAAATCATGTTAGGGAAAATATATGATTCCCCACAAGTAAATCAAGCAATGGGAATAAAAACTAATGCGGAAAAATTAAATCAAAAGCAACACAAGAATTTTTACGTGGTTCCCTCAATGTGAGGTATATCCATGGGATCGAAATCCGATTCCACTATCAACCAAACAGTTTCCAAACGATTACAAACGAGACACGAATGGTCTCACAAACCACCTTTAGGTGAATTCCAAATAATCACAAATAAACAAGAGGAAAGACCTCACCAAATAGATGAACCAAAATCTTCGAAACCAGAATTGAAGAAGACCCAAAAATTATAGACCCAAATCAGCACCGAAAACGAAGCAGAACCAAACTGTTGCTTGTTTGCCCAAGCAATACAAACACACAAACCAACACATGTGACATCAGCAGCAAGCACACCTTTTTTATCCAAAAATATATCACCGGATTGATCTTCACACACTGTTGAAGCTTCACGAGTTGATTTTTCAATCTCACACCACCAAAAGTCAACAACGTTGTAGCTGCCGCACTCTCAAAACACATAAACAATATTTATATATTGTTAAAACTTGGTTTTTTAACAAAACCCTAGTTGTATCCGAATTGAATTGAGTTTTCACGAATTAGATATAATATATAAAAATATATTATAACTAACACCAAACCAAATTAAACTCTTTAAATAAACCAATTGGGTCCCACACTCCAATAAGGAGATATACCCCAACAAATCAAACACTGAGATTTATAGTGATTCGGCACGTCAGGCCTACGTCCATTCCCCAAGGAACCTCCTTAAGAATTTCTTCACTATCAAAATGAATCCAAACACCACCAAGGCTCCACCAAGCCTGTGGATTTTATACAGGTCTTACTTTTATCTATTGAGCCTCACTCAAAAATAAATGTCTCACCCTTACAAAATTCTCTTACAAAATAATGAATAAAAATAAGAGGTACCTCAACCCTCTTTTACAATAATTCTTCACAAAGAGTAGATATGAAAGTGTAAGAACAAAGACAACACTTAGATCTGAAAGTGAAAGAGCAAAGTACAAAATACACTCAAAATTTTGGAGCACACATATTTTTTCTCTTCAAGTTCTTTCTTGATTTTTCTTTTTCTTTTCTCTTTTTTTACACAAAACACTTCTATTTATACCCAAAAATTTATACATTGAGAGATGAGACACTCCTTAACAGAATAGTTGCTCCCTACACGCGGTGCTCCAAACAGCTCATGAAAAAGATAAGCCTTGAAATGATGTCAAGGTTTGAAATAATGTGCTCCGTCTCTTTCTCTTTATTATATTAATATATATATATAAGATACAAATTCCACCAATACTAACCTTTTATTTAATATATTATAAAGTGTTTGCTATGAAATGCTTGTCATGTGTATCTTTACACATGCCATCATGCATACATATAACATGATAAAAAATAAACTTAATTTCTCAAAAGAAAACAACCCATCAAATTTGTCAAAATAATACAATCAATCAATATCAAATTTGTCAAAAGATGAATAGTGATCAGTCGAATTTCTCAAAACGTGAATAGTAAAGTTTTCAAAATATTTTCATGTATAACAAATATATCATACATCGTATATTTTAAACAAATAATATTTTGTCTCAAATAATATAAAATATATATATATTAAAAAAATCACAATTTTTCAATTAATATTTAAGACATCATCAAAATTAAACAACATAATTAACACATTGCTTTGACTTTTTCTTTTTTAGTTTTCTGATGTAAAAAACTTTTGATCGACATGGAAGTTTGAACTTAGCATGCTTATTCCACTTATGTTTGAAATCATGTAATTAAAGATGTGAGTATGGAAAAGCTTCCTCTTAGGTCCAAATGAAAGGTTCGGTTTGCAAAATGTTTGAGAAAATCAGTCAATTTTATTAAAACATTAAAATAGATTTTCACAAACGATCATTACCTGACATACATGAAATCAACTCTCAAGATGCACTACCTTGAATCAATGGCCCCAGAATAAGATACACTGCATTCATCTTCACTACTGCATTACTACTGTATCTACCTTGCAATTGAAACCATCACAAAGAAGACAGTAGAACAGACAAACTTAGGCGAAGATGAACCACTCGAACATGGACTAGACAAACTGAGTTGAAAAGGTTGGGGCCGAACTTCATGATGAAATTGCCTACGTATCCCAATGATAGGAATCAGGCTTTACGTAGTTCACAGTTAGGGTTCACCCAAGTGTTTATGCTTTAACTTTTGCAAAGCCGCCTTTTCGGGTTTTCGACCTTACAAGCTTTCTTTTTACTTTTTCTTCTATTTTGTATGGTCTTGCTTTTTCCTGGTCACCCTTTCGGGTTTTTGACCCAACAAGCCTCTCAAGGATAGTATTTCTTTAATTTTTCTATGTTGATTAGTTGAGAAAATTCCAAGCCATCCAAGTTTTTGCTGGTTGCCCATTCGGGTTTTTGGCCTAGCGAGCCTCTTAAGGATATTATTTCTTCAATTTGTCCATGTTAATTGGTTTAGAAAATTCCAAGCATCCAAGTCCATCAAAATAACTGCTCCACCTAACCAAATTAACTTGATGATATAAGGACCAGTCCAATTAGGTTTGAACTTGCCCATAGAGTCATGGATATGAGCTCTATTGTCCTTTAACACTAGATCTCCTTTTCTCAAGTTCCTAAATTTGACCTTTTTGTTGAATGGATAGGTAGTCCTACGCTGATACCCCTGAACATGGTATAATGCTTTCAATCTCCTCTCATCAAATAGCACCAACTCTCCAAATCTGCCCTGTTACCAATCAGTCTCTACTATCTGATATTCAGCCACGATTATCAATGAGGGTACCTTTATCTCAATTGGTAGCACGGTCTCCATCCCATATACTAAAAAGTAGGGGGTTGCCCCTGTAGATGTTCGAATTGGTGTCCTATTTCCCCAGAGCACAAAAGGCAGCTTTTTTGGCTAATCCTTGTAGGCTTCCATTATTTTGTGTGGGATATTCTTAACATTCTTATTTGTAGCTTCAATGGCTCTATTGGTCTGTGGCATGTATGTTGATGACTTGTGAAATGCCATATTGTACTTCTCAAGCAAATCAATTACCTCCCCTTTGAAATGTGAGTCATTGTTTGAAATAATTTCATTGGGAACCCCATACCCATAGATGATGTCGTTCTTGATGAACTTGGCTACATGTGAAGCCTTCAGCACCGAGTAAGATTGCACCTCTACCCATTTGGTGAAGTAGTTGATCGCCACCAAGATGAACTCATGTCCATTTGAACCTTTTGGTGTAATCACTCTAATAACATCTATTCCCAGACTGAGAAAGGCCATAGTGAGGTCAGGTTGTAGAGTTTTGATGGCAGAATATTCATAGGATTAGCATGAATTTGGCATTTGTGACATCGCCAAACAAAATTGACACAATCACCCTCCATGGTTGACCAATAATACCCTTGTCTAAGGATTTTCCTTGCTAGCATTATACCATTCATATGGGCTACACACTCTCCTCCATGAATGGCCTCCATAATGCGCTTTGTCTCGTCTTCTTCTACACACAATTATGCATCTCCAATTGTCCCCTCTTGTATATTTTTTGTCTGCGAATGATGAACTAAGAGGCCAAACATTGCATTGCCCTTTTGTCTTTGGCATTTGCCCCTTACCAGTATGTATCACTTTCTGAAAAATTCTTGATGTCAAAGTACTAAGGGTCTTCATCTCGCACTTCTTCTATTACGACTATCATCTCGTATGTAGGTGCATACCTCAGCTCTATAAGAATTGGACATATCTTCACCCCAATTAGTATGTCTACCACAAAGCCAGGGTTGTCAAAACATCAACAAACTAGTTGTTCTCTCTCACTTGGTGTGTAAATGTCAGTCATTCAAACCTCAGGATCAGCATATCCAAGGTCTGATGGTAAACTTTGATTTTCTCTTCCTTGACCTTCCAGTCTCCATTGGCTTGCGAGGCGACTAAGTTTGAATCCCTGATCACATCCAACTTTATTGCCCCTAGTTCTAGGGCTACTTCTAATCCAGTAATGCACCCCTTATATTTTGTTTGGTTGTTAGGCACCTTAAATTATAAATTGAAAGATAGGGGTACATGGGAATCATCCAACGTTATTAGCAACACACCTGTCCCATAACCAAATTTGTTAGCTGCTCCATCAAATACAATCTCCAGGTATCTTCTTCTACTTGTAAGATCTCTTCATCCAGGAACACATACTCCCCATCCTCTTCTCCTTTAACTAGGTGGTCACCCAAAAATTCTGTTACAGCCCTCCTCTTGACAAATTTCTAAGTAACATACCTAATGTCAGACTTAGAAAGCAAAAGAAGCCAACTGGCTAGCCTACTAGTAAGCACTGATTTTTTTAAGAGATATTTGATGGGATCTAATCTTGAAACTAGAGTTACCAATTGTGCTAACAAGTAGTGCCTCAATTTCCTGATGGTCCAAACTAAAGCTAGGCAAACTTTTTCGAATGGGCTTTCTCCACCCTCTCCTCTGTCTTTTACACGAGCATATAACCCATTTTCGACATGGTCACTGATAAATATAAGATCAGTGGTGTCCCTAACTCAGGCAATGGTAACACGGGTGGATTCTGGAGATACTGCTTAACTTGCTCAAATTTAAACTGCCATCAATCATCCCATAAGAACTTCTTTCCTTTCTTCAACAAGCTAAACAGTGGTTCACAAGCCAATGTTAGTTTTGAGATAAACCTCCTTATGAATTGCACTTTTCCCGAAAAGCCCTGCACTTCCTTTTCAGTCTTTGGTGGTGGCATTTCTAAGATGGCCTAATCTTTGATGGATGGACTTCAATTCCTCGTTGTGTGATCAGAAACCCCAGTATCTTGCTTGTAGTCATCCCAAAAGTACACTTTTGTGGATTCAACCTCAACATGTAATCCTTGATCCTTTCGAAAAGCCTCTTTAATGCAGCATAGTAACCTTCTCGTTCTTTGGACTTGACAATCATGTCGTCCACATACACCTCAACCTCCTTGTTGATCATTTCGTGAAGTATTGTGGTTGCTACCCTCTGACATGTAGCCCTAGCATTCTTCAACCCAAACAACATAATCTGATAGCATAGGTCCCCCACGGGGTGGTGAATGCAGTTTTCTTTATGTTCTCAAGTGCCATGAAGATCTGTTTGTATCTAGAGAAGCCATCCATAAATGATAGCAAGGCATGCCCGCTGTGAAGTCCACCAACTCATCAATGTGTGACAAGAGAAAGTCATCCTTAAGGCTGGCCTTGTTCAAATTTTGGAAATCGACGCAGACCTGAATTCTGCTATCTTTTTTCAGAACCAGCACAAGGTTAGCCAACTACGTAGGATACTCTTATACCATCAAAACCCTGCATCAATCTATTCGGTGACTTCCTCTTTGATCTTTAATGTCCAATCTGGACGAATTCTGTGAAGCTTCTATTTCACGAGTAGGGCCTCGGGGTCATGAGGGATCCTACGCTGTACGATCTCAAGATCGATTCCAAGCAACGCGAAAACATCTTTAAAATCTTTTAATAAAGAGACTAATCACTTGCTCTCTTCCAAAGATAGTGTGGAACCAATCTGGACCAAGTGAGGATCCTTCTCAGTACCCATATTAATCACAATAATTTCATCCAACAAGGGCTTAGCACACCTCTTCTCCTCCCCATTAATCAAAAATCTAAGAAATTTCTTTCTCTTCATTTTCATCAAAATTTTGGAAATCTTGATCAACGCAATGAACCAACGGCACAGAGAAGTAAGCAAAATTTACACCATTCTCATTCAGCAAGTCTAGCTCAGCTATTAGAGTGGACTCAAAAGAAAAAGAAAATGACAATCTGGACAAAACAGTAGCGTCCGAGTTACTACCCCTAGAAGTGCTAGACTCTAACCTACTAGACTCACTTGAGTCTAATTTTGACTCCACAGACTCAGTGGAATTAGACCCAGACTCATCATCTGGCTCAAAACTCGTAATATAACCCTTCTCAAGCTGCCACATTAGGTGTTGTGTATCAGCTGCATCCAAAATGAGGTTACTACAATCTACTAGCGGCCCATCCCTGATCACAGAAATAGTAATGTTATCCCCTAAATTCTTTGAATCAGTGCTAGCATCAAAATCTTCCACAAGGTCAACCATTGTGAGCTCTGAAGCCTCCTCCTTGTTATCATCATGCTATTGTTTTCACCCTGGCTAGCCTCATTGTGAGGATCCACCCATTCTTCATCACTTTCATAGAGTTGGTGGTTAAAGAAAATTTCAAATCTGGGAAGGCGCTCTTTCGTATCATGATCAACCCATGGCTCTAGAAAACCACAAAAAGGGAAGTCATCTCCCTCTCTAACAAAACACCCATTTAAAGTCACCTGGATTGGTTTGTAAACTGACTCATATAGCCTTCCAACCCTCTTTGCTTTAACTTTCTCTCTTACTTCATATCCTTTCCTCCTCCAATCCTCTCTCGTAAGTTCATCCCCTAATCCGAATGCATGCGGATTATGGGTCACTTCACTTGCTGTAGTAATGCCCCTCTGTAGACACCCCATTTTTGACCGACCTTAAGACTCAGACGTCACCGATTGAGCGCTCGGTGGTGTTGCATATTGTGCTCGTTCAGAAGTCTTAGAGTCACGGCCGTGAGCCCTGCCTCCGGACTTCCGAACCCTCTTCTGTACCTTGTCTCGGTTTGTGAACCAGACTCGATTTTCTCTGTTTCTTTTCCTGAAGGGAGGGAGAGGTCCCGTAGACCATCTCTCAGTGGCCGTGGGCTACATTTCGTGGCCGTAGGCCATTTTGCCCATTTCGGAGCCTGGTTCCCGGTTTTCGGAGCCGTCAGGCCGTGTGCCTCGGTTCGGGACCACCTAACCATCTCCGACTGCTCCAGTTTTTGGCATGAATCTCATTTGCTCCCTTTTGAGGGACACTGGGGCCTGAGAGACCCACTTCGTGGCCGAATGCCACTTTCGGTGCTTAACGGCCTATTTTCGGGACCCCGAACTGCGTGTTTTGGCCCCCGAGCTTTCATTTTGCATCGGTTTTTGTTCATTTTTGGCAGGTACCTCTGTTTTATCACCAGGAAGGTCACTGAAGGGTGGGAGGCCATCAATTGTCTCAGCAACCAGTTATATTCCTCTGGCGCCCTCCGACGCCTGTTTTTCTCACTTCCGAGCCAATGTTGACCATCCTAGGGCCATTTTCTTCAACCCCAAACCACATATTTGTGTTGTACACACATGGGAGGACCCTAAAAGTCTATGGCCGGCCAGTAATTCAAATTGAACCTTTTGAACCCCTTCTAAAAGTGGCCTATTCTCTCTCCTGTTTTAGAGTTGCCAATTTTGAACCACAGGATTGTGATGAGGAGACCTGGGAGGACACCTTTCTCTGGTGGCCGGCCAGAAAATCTTCTTGAACCTTTTGACCCTTGGCCGGCCGGCCATAGGGGGTGGCCGGCCGGCCACCTGCAACAAAAATAGGTGGCCGGCCATGTTCCTCAGTGTGGGTGTATTACAGCTGTGCAGCTGTTTTCCCCCAAAAATATCTCCATCCGGGGGAAAGCTTTTGGAGGGAAACTTGGTGTCATTTCCCTCCACCTTTTCTCCCCTTCTCTTGCCTTTATAACCAGCCTCCAAGACTGATTTTAGGGTTACAAAAATTTCCCTAAGGGCCTTGCATACATCTCTCTCTATTTCTCTCTCATTTTCTCTCAAAATCCCTAAGTTCCAACCACATTTCTTCATCACTACCAAGCACCACCACCACCACTCCATTCTGGCAGCAAGGAGAGGTTTTCCAGAGGCTTAGAGGCAGCAAATTTGGTCCAAGAAGCAGCCAAAGCTTTGGTCTTCAAGGGTAAGTTCACTTCACCCTCTTTTGAGCTCAATTTTGCACCAATTCCTTAGCCTATTTTCTTACTGTTTTGGGCTCTGACCCTAACTGAAACTAGGCCTATTTTGAGCTATTATTCATGTTTGTTTAAGGGCTCAACCCTGTTTGAGAGCCCCATCTTATACTTGCTTCAATACCCTCTTGTATGCCATTATTTTGCATAGTATTTCTAGCCTATTTGTGATCTATTTTTGAGCATGATATAAACTGTGAGTTGGCTTATTTTGAGCCCCTATACAACATTGTAGAAGGGTTCAACACTGTTGGGGGCCTCCATGTAGCACTTACCATTATACCCCTCTTTGGCCCCCATTTTTGCATGCTTTGTGAGCTTACCTTGCTTCTGTTTTTGGGCCATGATCAGAACTGAAAGTGGCCATATTTTGACCTTATTGGCATATCTTATTAAGGGTCTTTGGCTGTTTGGTGAATGCTTTGCATACCTCATGCTATAGCCTCTTGTTGGTCTATTTCTTGCATAGCATTTTTAGCATGTTTGCATACTGATTTGAGGCTTGTCATCTACTGTAAATGTTCATGTTTTTAGGCCCTCTTCAGTGTTGTAGAAGGGTCTTTCACCATTTGGGCCTTGCATCTATCACTTGCTTCATTGCTTCCCTTGCGGAGCCATTTTTGTTTGCCATTTTTGCCCTACTTGTGATTGCTGTTTTGCCTTGTTTTGTACTGTAAAAATGTGAGTTTTGGGGCTGCCTTGCTTCTGCTTTTTCATGCCATGTTCAAATTATGCATGTATTGTATAGCTACAAGTCATTTCGGATGCCTAGTTTTGCATTTCGGGAGAGATTCCTTGCATCGGGTTTCATTTTGCCGGGTTTCGGGGCTGTTTTGCCCCTCATTTTGCTACTGATTTTTGCATGTTTGCATGTCATATTCCGTGTCTTTGTCATGTCTCATTAGAGTGGCATTTCGGTGCCTGAGGGTCCGTTCTCGGTTTGCGTGCCCGCGGGCACGTACTTCGAGGTGTCTTGTTTTCATCTAATGGCCTCCTATGTGAGTGTGGCTGAGGCTCTCTCATGTTGGTGTAAGCCCATTATTGCATTGCGTATGCCATTTCATCCGTAGCATTGTGTATGCCCGGTTATGTATTACCTCGTATAGCGTGTATGCCATTCCATGACATTGTGTATGTTAGGATTGTATCTTAGTTGCATTTCATGCATATCATGCATATTACATCGTGTTCGGGATAGGAGTTAGCCTGGGCACGGGAAACGAGATGCGTTCCGTACTCCGAGTAACGGAATGTGTCTCAATTCCCCAGTCACCAACACTCCGGATTATCCGTGATGGAGTTAGGTTTTATTGTAGCATTCATATGCATTTATCCTATATTGAGTTGTGCAATTCGGCTCCTCGGCCATCATGCATCGAGATGCGTGATTGGTGGCACGAGGGTCGAGGCATGCATATATTTGTGAAATACATTGCTATGCCCCTTTCCTGCTCTCTGTTGCAGCATATCCAGAACCAGCGGTCTTCCGAAGCTTGGCGCGCTTTTCGGGAAACATTGCAAAACAGAGGCTAATTGGGGCATCCCAGTGGATTTCCGCGCAAGGCAGCTCCAACGTACATCATTCATCAGAATCAAGGCAGCCCCTGGCTTGCATGCCAGTTTTACATTTTTCTTATTTAATTTATTAATTAATTAGGAATTTGTATATTATTTGGACTGTAATATTTGGACTGTATTATTCTTTCATTTGGGACTGTATATTTATTTGGACCCTCTGCGCGAGGGCATAATTGTAATAAGTGTGGGTGAGTGTGATGTATGTCTTCCAACCCCACGTCTTTCTTCCCTTTTATTTATCTGCTTATGATGGTTAGATATAGGACATATTTCAATTAGCATACAGTATGACAGCATGTTTGCATCATTCATCTGTTTTGCACGCACCGGGCTCGGCGCATCATACAAACTGCATTTGTATTTCAATTCCAAATTGAATACGTGTTAGTTGTAGCATTCCATATGCCATGTTTAGAATAGCCGAGCCTGCTATAGTTGCATCTTTGCATGTGTTGTATTAGGTATTTCTGTATACTTAGGATCATGCATGATTTCTAATGTAGTTTCTGTTTTGGCTTGGAGTACTCGGTGAGTTTTTATGCTTTAGCATCCTTGCATGCGTGTGAGTGTTGCCATGAATAGCATGCTTACCATGAGGCTATATGCTTATGTGATATAACTGCCTGAATGCCTGTGGGTGAAGGTTGGGTTATCTGAATTGGAATAATGCATTGATTGTTTGTTTTAAGCCCACTAGATTGTGGCAACACCATGTTTTCCTAAGCCCACCCGAGGGTGGCAAAATCTGCACCTTAAGCCTACCTGCGGGTAGCAAACCATCTTTCAAAAAACAAACATGAAATGTTTTGTTCCAATTCAGGCGACTCGGTCTATACTTGTATGCTGTGCGCATCACATAGTAACCTAGGCTAATAACCGGAATAAGAACTCACAATGTTTTCAAAATAAGATATCATGGTTAGTAGAGGCCGGTCTTTGACCGGGCTAGCGGGGGTGCTCAGGAAGTGACCTTCCCCAATCGTACCCAAGTTCCCGAGCCGAGGCAACTTTGGTGATGACGGACACGTGGCCTTTGGCACCGAGTCAGGGTTTCCTAAATTTCCCATTAAAACAACCTTTTAGGTGGCGACTCTGTATCTGGCAAAGCAGTCCATGTTTGGCACTTCTTTCAAAAAAAAAAATATGTTTTCAAAACGATTTGCCGGATTTGGACTCTTTGGTTCGAGATTTAGAACCGTGACATTTGAGTCCTTCGAACTGTAGTGACCCAATATCGAACCAGAACGGGGGGGGGGGGACTCGCACTCTTTCCCCGGGATGCGTTCGGGGACGTCTACACCCTCCTACCACTTCTTTCCAATCCTATTCCAAGGATGTGCCCTAGCTTGCTCATGAAGTAAATGAACTGGGCACTCACGTACATCACTTCCTCTTCGGCCATGATTGTCTACACTAATTAAGCTTCTGCTAGAGTGAACCTAAAAAGAAAAACATTTTATTTTCTGCAGTTAATGTCAAGCACGAGTGTTGTGACCATTGGCAAAAGGTAAATAGATGAATTTCCAAAAACGATAACAGCACCTCCGTCATGCAGGTACTTCACCAATTGGTGTACTATGGATGACACTGCCTTTATCTGATGTAACCATGGCATTCCCAACAACAAGTTGAACGTTGCCAGGACGTCTATGATATGGAATTCAACTTCACGTTTAGATGGGCTTAACACGATATTCACTTTAATGGTCTTCCTTACCTCCCAACTAGTGTCGTCATATGCTCGGATCAACTAACTAGTGGGTACAAAGTTTACTAGCTTTAGTCCTATCATGTAAGCAGTGTGCGAAGGACATACATTTAAGCCAATCCAGTGTCAATCAAGACAATTGGAACCCACTTTTTCTTACATTCAAGAGACACATACAAAGGTTTGTTGTGTTCTAATCCCTCGGGTGGCAATTCTTTATCTAAAAAAGTTAGGGCTGGGACTAGATTTTTTTAGCATGATCAATGATACCAATTGATCTAGCATGGTATTGATTGACAGGTTTGATTTGCTCAGAGCTATGAGCATTGCCTGGCAATGTTCTCGCAAAGCCATGAGCAACCCCCAAATCGAGATATTGGCACGGATCTACTTCAGTTGTTTTAGAACTAGATCTCCTATTTCTTTCTCCTTCTCTTTTCCTTTCTCTGTATCTTTATCTTTGCCCAAAGGCTCACCTTGGTTTAGTTGTAAGGGCTTAAAGTAACACCCGTTCCTAGTTAAATGGCCTATCTTTTCCAAGTACAATGTATCATCAAGGGCATTGTTCCCCCTTCCTTCGTCAGTATAAACTAATGGAGATCATTATTATCCTACCATGCACCTTCACTGATCGATAAACAGTTATCCGATTCAACCTGAATCATTCCAATGCTATGGTTATCCCCTTGTGGTTGATAAGGTAAAGGTAGCTAGATCTCGAAAAACCCCCCCTCCCTTCGAATTTTCTCTCATACTCGGCTTGATATTTGCAGTTCCTTTTCTCTCTCATGTTGGTACTGTTATATTATCTTCTCATTTTTTATCTTTCCTCTTCAAATTTCTCTTTCTTGTTACTCTCTTTAGTTTTATTACTCTTATCCATATTTATCTTTTCTTTGGCTTTCTGTGTCTTTTCCTTCATCTTTTCATCATCCTTTTCCATTTTGGATTCTACTTCACCGCTTGTCTATCCATGGCTGGTCTTCAAACTATTTGGATCCCACCATCTAATCTATACATTTCCCAAATCATGCTCCTAGAAGAAATGGAGATTGTTTAAGTCCTCTTCTAGGTCTACCAAGTCATCCAACCTTATTCAGGCCTGTCCTCCATAGTAACATTGATACTGAAAGAATAGGGCAATAACACCTTCGGTTTTGGTAGACTGATAGTCACAATGTACTTACTCGGATCATACTCTTCCTCTAGTAATCTTTATTTATCTATCATAGGAACATCAACCTCCTCTAGTTTCAATTTTTCTTCTTTCATGATCACTTCCTCTACTTTCTCTATCATTGTCTCTCCTTCCTCAGAAGGTAACACCACTGCCACCATAGGACTCTTGAGTTATAACTAGGGTTTGGGTGTATCCATCATACACAAATCAATGCCTTCTAGAATAATCACCTCGGGTTTAGGTAGATGGGATGGTGTGATATATATACTAGGGTTAAAGGTGGGTGGTAGTGTATGGATTAAGTTGAGGTGGGAAGGTAACGATACTCGATCATAGGACGGCAGCGAGTTGGTGGTAACTTGGGCCTTTTGTGGTGGAGCTACGATTTTGTGGCAATGAGATCCTGAATCTCATGATAGAGGCAGATGCAACAATCAGTTTTGTAACTGTGCTATTGATAAAAGGCACATTACTTGAAGAAGTCATGTTTGGGTGGAAAATGATCAGGAAGAAGTTGAGGGTTAAGGAGTTTAAGATGCCTTTTTTCCTAGAAGAACCTTCATGGCTCGAGAAGGGCCCACGTAGAAAGGGTTAAAACTTTGGGTTTGAGATCAAACTAAATTAGGTGTTTGTGGAACAGTGTTGGCAAATGGATAGGCCGTTTTTGTGGTAGTGGTAACAGTGTTGACTTCTGGGACCTTCCCAGATGTGTTACCACTTGTGGTAGCATTGGAACTGCGAACAAAGGTCATTCTCACGAGCTCTTTCTCATCTATGATGATTCCTTGCTTAATGGCATCCTCAATCATTTTGTGCAGTTCTTTGAAAGTGAAGAGTGGAAGGACTATCATCTTTTGCAACATATTCTGATGCAGGTTTCTTACTACCATACAAATCTGGTCCTTGTCACAAGGCATATTGGTCATCATGGCTGCCTTGGCTCTCTATCTGGTTATGAACTTCGGAAACTCTCCTTGGGCTCTTGGCAGAAGGCCTCCAACTCTCGGGTGGTTACCTCAATTTGCATGTTATAAGAGTACTGGGCAATAAATGCCTTAACTAACTCCTCTTAACTCAATTTTACAGAATCCTTTGGCTTAGTATACCAAGTGGCAACTACACTCGACAGAGTTCTTCCAAACCGAGACATTTTCTAAGCATGAGTCAAGCCGATAGGTTTTAAGGTATTGAAAAAGAGATGGATATAAACCATAGGGTCTCCGAACCCATCAAACCCGTCTATATACGACATCTTAAATCTCTCCGACAATCTCGCAACAGTTCCTGTGTATCTGTCCTCAATGTCCAGAATAAAGTTGATCACTTGTGACTTCTTGAATAGCTTCTCCATTTGGCTATCTTTAGCATAGCCAGGTCAAACTCGGTAAGGTTGAGAGGGAAAAGCCTATCAATGAGCTGTACCAGAGCTCTAGTAGTGTGGCCTGGCTTTTTTTGTAGATTGAGACGCTAGAAGTCTTCTGCCGGTAGAGGCAGATCCAAAATCAGATGACTGGTTAGAGGTGGATGACCTCGGATGGTAACTCTAACCCGGCAATGGTATTAGCTTGGGCGGCAACTGTATGGTTGAGAGCATCCACAGTACGTTGAAGAGTGGTGAACATTACTACCAAGTGTTGGGTTCTGTGCATTAGTGAGCTGGCAACTGGGGAGTTGAATAGGGATAATCTTAAAGGTGATTGATGTAGGTCTTCAACGGGCTGTACTTGCCTGACCTTTCTTTTTCTAACTGTTGATGGGAGCGACACAAACACTAGCTAACCTTAAACCAGATCTAAAGTCTTACAGAGTCTACTAACATGAGTCCACAGAATTTTCAAAATGTTAGAACTTTTTGAAGCTACGATGAAACAACTACCTAGCAAAAGAAAAGAAAACAAAGAAAAATTACACAATCAGGCATAGAAAAACGGCAGCATTTCGGTCCAACTCAGCAATTGTACAACTAGCTACTACATAAGCCACTATATGCCCCACTAATAAAATGAACTCTGCCCAACAAAATATGCCTAAACCACTTATTTGAATTTGAGAACCTCTGTATGGATCCAACACATAGCACATAATGGGTTAACAAACACCCCTATAGGTGTTAGGATTACCCTGTCATAGAGTTGGAACGATCTAGAGCTTCATTATTCAACTGAACGATAACATCACATCTTAGACACGGGAGGGTATCCTGCCCTAAGTTAGAAAAGTGCTACAGCTCAGTATATGTACTAAGTCAAATTTTTTTTTTTTTTTTTTTGTCAAAAAAAAGGGTACCCGAACAGCACACCTATATACCTACCCTTCCCAACACCTATAAGTGAAGGAAGGATCAAATGGTACATTGGTGATCCAGATCCGAGGCTTGTATTCCCACTATGACAGAGTCCATATCTGGCAAGTTGTCTAAGATATCAAGTGGCAAATATAGTGACTTAAACGCACCATGTATGCAAATGCAATTACCATATAAAAAAATAAAAAATCACATCATGAAGTTCAAGTTAGGTTCTCTTAGTGTCCCTAGTAGAGCTGCCAGAAACTATGGGATGCCTTTCGAGGTTATCGAATATGCCCCACAGTTTGAACTCTCGATCTCTTGATCTAGTCTCACAAGTGTAATATGAAACATAAATGAGTCCAGATCCGGCAATTTGTACAAAAAATCCATTTTATTGAAAAAATTTTGCTAGAAAAATAGACTACATTATCAGATCTCAGAGTTGTCACCTAATATTTTGAAAAAACTAAGAAACCCATGACTCATGCCAAAATGTCACTGTCTGTCACAACCAAAGTGTCTCAGTTTGGGAACTAGGTATGAAGGGGGAAGGTCATGAATTGAGTAGCCCTACTCACCCAATCCAAGGATCGGCCTCTACCAAATCATGATGTGAGCTTTTATAGTCTCCATATGTTCATGTTCTGGTTTTAACAATGCAAATCATTACTATCTGAGGAAGATAAGTATAGATTATGTCACGTGTTCTAGTTTTGCTTTGATTGCATGCATTTGGAAAATCTTTTTTATAACTCATAGAACAACATGAATCCAGAAGCATAAGAATCAACCTCATTCCAACGCAAGCAACACAACTTCCACCCACTGGCATTCATATAGATATTCCACTTAAGCATATAGCCACATGGTATAACGATGGATATAGTAAGTAACATGCATATGTAGGGTGCTAAAACTAAAAACACTCACCTAGTACTTCTCTGTGGCAAGCAAAAAGAATGTGTTAGAAGTATATGCATGATCCTATATACAAATAGCTAATGCAATACACTCACAAAATGCAATTAAAGATTTGGCTTTCAACATATGACATGTGCGTGATCCCAAGGCATGAGATAGCGCATATAATCACTTTGGAAATGATAAATTCCATGAATGCAAATGAATCGAATGCATCTGCATAAAAAATGGATACAGGTCATGAATAAGATAAATAAAACATGATATTTCACAACATATATGGAAAGCATATAAATGAAAGGAATAAAAAAACGTGGAGTTGCAAGTTATTACAACAATTGAATGAATTTAATAGACATGGGATTGGCATTTATTACAACAACTAAATTGATTCAGCTAAATTAAGCCGAATTTAACAAATCATGAGATAAAGGAAAATGAACTATAAAGAGCAGCCTCAAGAACCCAAAAGATCACCCTCCACAAGCTGTAGTGTTCTACTGCTTTGTTTTGCCTGGGAAAAGATGGCCGGTCGAATGGAAGTTTCTTTGGCTAGATGATTCTTGGCCGACCAGATGGAAGATCTGAGGGAAATTTTTTTATGTATAGCAGAGCCAAAACAGGCCTGCAACACCTTCAAAAAGGGGGTTCATCCTTCCTACCTCTTCCCCTCACAGGAACACTCAAGGGAGATGTAGGGGGCCTTGACTCACAATTAGCGACACGAAAATCCACTAATAACATAATACTTACAATAATTTACCAAATGAAGTAGAAATTGAGATCAGAAAAATTCAAGCCCAAGAAATTAGTGAGAACTTACAATCATCTCTTTGTGAATAAGGACAGATTAATACCCAAATCCATGCTATTAAATAGAGAGAGTTGATTAATGCCCACTATTTCTTGGTGAAACTTTACCCTTAAAGTAAGAGATTCATCAAAGGCTATTCATGGAACAAAGGATGTTTCCGTCATTTTCCATGTTCACAAAAGATTGAGGAAAGAGTTCTCAACATTTTTTTTATCTAAAATCTCTTACTTTACTTCCAAGAGGAAAAAAAAAACACCCTCTATCAACATCAAATTTAAAGGATCATTCAAATAGTTCTATGTAACAACCACATCAACTCATCAAGATTGAGTAGAGATTGAAGCACATGAACCAACATGCTTGAATAATTAGATTAGTGATGAGAAAGTGCAAGAATATCAAATAAATTACACTATATAATCAAACTTGTGGATGAGTGATTACTTTCTAACTCTCAACCCATCCACTAGGTTCCAATTAACATAGTTACATACAATAACAATGAATTATACCTCTAGAAAGCCACCCCCCCCCCCCAAAAAAAAAAAAAGCACCAACATATAGAAAAGGAAAGAAATAATCCACTCAATGGATAGGTGGCTGCTCTCTACGTCCCTCCACATCCATGAGGATTCCTCATATGGTTACAATAAGCTAACCACGAAATTCAAAGCTCAAAGATGAAGAAAGAGATATAAAAGGGAAAAAAATTGAAAAGTTCAAAAGTTTCACCTCTAAAAGGAAGTTGAACTTCTTAGTTGTCAAACTCCTTCTTAGCACCCTCAAAGTTCTTTAGATATGGCTTATAGTTCTTACTATCCTCAACAAAAAGTTTGAAATTAAGCTTTAATGGAGTTTGGGTGGTTGGTGTTTAATAAATGGAAGTTGGAGGAGAGATAGAGTGATAAGCTCTCAAGAACAAGTCTCTTAACCTTTGAAAATTTTGTAACCCTCAAAACTGAAGTTGGGTCATCTTTTTATAGACTTTAGGGGTCAAAATATCTAAGATATTTGTCAAAAAGTGCACAAAAGCCAAAATTCTCAAAAATGCTTTGTACTTGGACATTTCAGCCAACCGTACCCTCAATCATCCGGCCGACTACATTTTTCATCCGACCATGAATTGTTGTACATCCAAATGAAAAATACACCGTTAGATCAATAGGGTAAAGTTCGCATGATTTGAAAGAAGAAACAAGTATTTTAGAGGATTTTACCATTTCCATTTATTCTTACTATATCCTTTGCTTGGTCCACTAGAAAAGTCAACATTTGAAGTTTGAAAAGGCGAGCCTCAGAACATCATAGAAATGTTTGGAACTGCACAGCCAAACGTATTTTTGAAAAAGGATTTTAATTTGGTCTAAAATGTTTTGGCCAAAATAGGTGTAAGGTTGGAATTAAAGCCTGAGTCCAGACTTCTTACTGAAGAATTCAAAAAATTAACACATCTCAACTTTCATTATCAGGTGTTCAGAAAAGAGCACCCATGTCTTAAGGTCGATTAAAATAGGATGTCTACAGTGAGCAAGAGTAGGCGAATCAAATTTGTCGTTTGTATTTTTTTTTTTTTTTTTACACATCGGTCAGTGATAAATTTATCGCTAAATGTATTTTGGATAAATTTATTATACCAATCTCTGTTACGTCCTCTATGTCTTTGCCAGTGTGTGGTTGTATTTCTATGAGTGAATAAATAAATAAGTGACAGTGAGTAAGTGTGTGAATGTAAATGTAAGTGTGTGAAAAAGAGTGATTGAGTGGTGGCAATAATGATGTGGTGGTGATAAATGTTATTTTTGTTGAAAAATAGCCAAAGAAATGTTGCTAGAAATTATCGCCAGTAGTTAGTGGCAGTAGTTGGAGTTGGTCACTAGCAGGTGATGAGGGAGTCATAATAGTGTTTCTAATAGGGATAAGGAAGATATTATTGCCAATGGTCGACAGCAGCAATTGGAGTTGGTCACTAGCATGAGATGAGGGAGTCATAATAGTGTTTCTAATGGGGATAAAGAAGATGAATGAATGGTATTTTAAGAATATTGATAAGTGAAAAAAATTATAAATAAATAAGTTCAGTCAATAAGACCACCTATAAATATCTACTATTATTATAAAAGTGTAAAGAGTTTGCCATGTTTTCTACTTTTTTTTTAAATTCCAATTTTACCCTCTCAAATCTACTATATTTTCTAAATGTCATGAAGAGTCCTATATAAATCAACTATCTCTTTATTTTTAGAGTTGAATGACTGCTTCCAAGAGTCGTACATAAATATAAACAAACTGTCTCCCTCTTTATCCACACCAAAAAAAAAAAAATTGTCTTCTTATTTTTTACATTGATGATGATTGAAGAACAAAAAATAATTACTCTTTCTTATTTCTTGTGTTTGCTTCTATATTGATATACATAATATTTATAATTGTACATTATGAATCAAATCACTATGAATAATTTTGATTTAATCTTAAAGTTATATGCATCTGTTCGAATTTAGATATAGGAAAGCACATGCATTTTTAAATTAGAAATTTGTATTGCATCTCGAAAATTCACAGATTATCTTCATTTTGTTTAAATTATATTTTCTGATTTATAATATTTTACATGGTACTTTAATAACCAATGTATGATATCAAAATTCTAAACAAAAACCACTTTCGTTAGTTTTATTTTTAAATTTGTTTTTCAGTTTTTGATTTTTCATATTTTTTCAGTTTTGGTGATTAAAGATACTGAAATTTTTTCATATTTTATATTTAAATTATATTTTTACATGAAAATCTAATATCTAATAATCTAAATAGAATTTAAAAGTAAAATATTAGTAAAAAAATTATAAATTCAAACATTTACTAATTTTTTATTATTATATTTTTTTGTTATTATTATTATTATTATTATTTAATGTTAATGATTTTTTTCCAAAACATAATACACAAAAAAATTCTAAGTGTATTTAGATTAAATCTAAATCTAAAAGTAGAATTAAAAAATAAAAAAAAAAGCATTAAATTAAGTGAATTTAAAAAGAAAATAAAACGGTTATAAAAAAACAATGTCAAAGACAAGAAATCCAAAAAAAAAACATGAAAGTCAAAAAATTCAAAACAAAAGTTTGAAAAAACAAACCAAACCAAACAGTATAAATTTCTCTTTTTTTAAATCTTTTTCACTAATCTCTAATTTTACGCAAATTATTCATTAATTTCTTTCAATTTTTATGTGAATTTAATAATCTAATTAAAAAATGGTTGTAGACATTCCATTTTGACTACCCTTAAGACTTGGGCGCCTCACTCTGAATACTTGATGATGAAATGTTACACTGTGCAATCGTTCAAATTCTTCAGCAAAAAGATGCGATTTTGAGCTTTAAAACCTAAACCTTGCACCCCTTTTGGACCAAAACCTTATTTTTTCTAACCCAACCACTCAGAGAACTGTTGGCCAACAAATAGCCAGCAGGCCATTTTTATTTGGCCTGCCGGTCATGTTCAGCGTAGTAGATATTTTGACAACTGCCACATGCTCCCATGCACATGCTTTGGGCCAGCTGTCTTCGATACATATATTTTCAACGTGAGAACCTGTTTTTCTATAAATACAACACGCCTCCTCATGGTTTGGGGTTAGAAAAATTTGCCAAGAGCCTATAGCTTACACAACACATTTCCTTCCTCTCTTACAATATACATACATCATACATACACCTTACAAGTTTAAACTTGAAGCTTTTGCTGAGGTTCTTGAACACAATTTCAACTCCTTAAGAGTGCTTAGCTTATGGTTTATGAACTAAGAAGAACATCCTCTCTTTCAAGAGGTGATCTTTGAACTCTTCAACAATCTTCTCTCTCTCTCTCTCTCTCTCTCTCTCTCTCTCTCTCTCTCTCTCTCTCTCTCTCTCTCTCTTTCTTGTACTTTCATACTGATTTCAGAGTTGTTTTTAAGCTTAAAATATGATTGAAACCCCACAAAAAGAGGAGGGGTTAGCCACTCTTCTTTAAGCCTTGTTCCATAGCTTATTGCTTTGCCTTTTCTACTTTGTTTCTTTTGATTTTGGCCATTGTTTTCTTGAGTTTAGGGGCTATTTAATATGTCTATTTAATTTATGCTTTGAATATCATACTTGTGTTATTGTAAGTCCTCATGGATATGGTGTATAGGCCACAGCCACCAGTTCATTTGAGTTGATAGTTTTCCTTTCCATATCTTTCATGTATATATTCATGTCATTGTAATCATCCACTTTTCATTCATACTCTGCAATTTCTCTTCTTTCTTTGTTTCTTTTGATTGAGGGTTGTATCAACCAAAAGATTTTCGCTCACGGCATAAAAAAGTGGTTCCACGTGTTAAATGGTTTAACCTCTTCGGAGATTCATTATCAGGGCATCACGTATTTCTTATGCTAAGCGCAATCTCTTGTTTGATACATCCCTTTATCGTCGGTGCATTACTTCTAAGGGACTAATTTTCTATTTAGACCCTTGGAAATCATAAAGGAAATATTCACTATAGCTCATTATCGGGTTTGGATTTGGAGTCATTATCACTCATTTCGGGTTTGACTTCGAATTCATTATTGCTCGTAAATGGGTTTGATTCTTCCTTGGTAGTTTTCCCCGTAGAAAAGGGCTCAAACAGCTCATTTGTCGAGTCAAGTCATGCTTGCTAATCTTTATTGCTTTGGACTTAGTGGACGTAATCATCACCTTTAGACAAAAAGGAAGAAAAGATAAGAAAATGAAAAGGTCAAGTAAAAAGGATAATAAAATCGGAGTAAAAAATAGGTAAAAAGAAAATAAAATTTGATTAGGTTCAGTCGGACGTTATACTGAATATATTGCTTCTAAAATTATCACATATTATTTCAGTATTGTTCTATAATTCATGAGGTAAGTATACCCCCTCCCTTGAGGTAACTCCATGATAGGGAGGAGGTATTGTTTATCTTTTATTGCGTTCATTAAAACTCTTGTCCTATCGTTTCTAAGATCATTACGCAACATATTTGTGATGATTGATGATTTAAGAATTAAATGTACTCCTCCCTTGAACATCTTCATGATAGAGAAGGGCAAAGAGGATAAACACCTCCTGGAAACACATTGTCTTGCTCTGTTACAACAGGGTACTCCTCAGAAATAGTGGTCAGCCGGTCGTTACTCTGTATGGCCGACCATCTGATCAAGTCGGCTGGCCATCCATTTTACACAGTAGTGTTGATATTACATCAGAACAAAGCAGGCCCTGAGGCCAAAACAGAATAATTTTCTGATTGTAAACAGGACAGGTTCTAGTAACAAACAGAGAGGTTTCCAGAGGGTCTTCTCGGTTGCGTACATACAGTTCATCGCCTTTCATTCAAGTCCCCTTTGGATTAGTAGCTTTGATTCATTTGTAATTAATTAGTTACTTTCATTCGAATTTGTAATAGTTAATTCATTCATTCATTCATTCATTTGTGTTTGTAATAATTAGTTAGTTAGGACATTCATTCAAGGGCAAATTTATAATATTTATATGTCTTCCAACCCCTATTTCTTTCTCCCTTTTACTTATATGCTTATCGTGGTTGTTTGTAGTATCATGTTTTAGTTTCATATCATTGCCATGCTTTGTATACATTTTTGCATGTATTAAGGTTCGGTTCATCATTTTCGAATATTATTGTCATTTCCTACTTGCTTGAATACGTGCATTACCGCATGCTTTGAGTTAATCCATATGACATGTTAATAATCCGAACCTAATAGTTGCATTCTTGTATGTGTTGCATTAGTCATGTGCATTGTTAGGGTCATGCATTTTTCTAATTGCTTTATTTTTCTTTGGCTTATCTCAGAGTACTAGGTAAGCATTTTTAACTTTAGCATATTCATGTATGTGATTGTTGTCATGCTTAGTATCTTACCATGAGGCTACGTGCTTACTTGAAATAAACTGTTTGAATACCTGTGGATGAATGTTATTTTACTTGCATTAGGGATGATTTTGATCAAAATGTATGTATGAGCTCATTTCTTTCCTTTTGAGTTGTGTACACTCAAAACCTTTTTGAAAATCACATAAAATCAAGTCATTTCCAAAGCAAGCAAAGCAGTCTATACTTATGTGCCTCATATAGTAAGTTAGCATAATAAAATCAGAACAAGAGCATATAATATTGATAAAAATCAAATCATGATTAGTAGAGGCCGATCTTTGATCGGGTGAGTGGGGTGCTCAATTCATGACCTGCCCCTCTCATACCTAAATTCCCGAACCAAGACAACTTTGGTTATGACAAACAAATGGCCTTTGGCACAAGTCACGGGTTTCCTAAATTTTGCAAAAATATTTAGGTGGTGACTCTGAAATCTGGCAATGCAATCCATTTTTGGAATCTCTAATGATTAATGGATTTTCTAAGATTTGCCGGATTTGGATTCTCATTTGTTTTCTGTTTCACATTGCACTTGTGAAACCAGATTCAGAACCATGAGAGTCCGAACTGTAAGGCTATCGTATCCGATGAGACTAAACCTCTCCGAGGAACATGAAAAATCAGCTACAATGGTGCATACACAAACAAAAAAACAAAAAAAATGTAACACTAAAAATCTACATTATTACCAACTATTTAATTATGAACAATTAACTTCTCATTGTTAAATGTATTATATTGTTGTAAAAGATTTCACATATTACTTTTGTGATATCTTATATATGTCAATGTATACATATATAAATATAAATTTATATGTGTTACTGTATTCATACATTGTCTATTTGTAATACAATATTACCATTAGATACTTTAATTTTTTAACATGTATTGCTTTAATATAATAGTTATATTTGTTAGGAAAAAAAATTGCGAAATTTTATATTGCTCTTCTATCAACTTATGTTCACTACATATATACATACATATCATACAAATAAGATTCCACAACAAATACTTTATTAACAAATCAACACTTTACAAAACACCTCCATCACGACAATAATTGTATTTTTTTCCCGCACAAAAAAAATCACATTATTGAGGAAAAATTAATTTTGAAATTCATAACAATATGATATCACCCCAAACTCTTACTCATCAAAATATTTCTATTACAATGAATTATAATAGTAAGCAAGAAGAAAAACAAGAAGATAGTGAAACAAAAATTACAGAAGATCTATTGCAACATGCTCTCCAAGTAAAATTAGACGAGTTAAAGTATGATTTGTCCTATCTACTGTGAAATTCAAGAAAAACAATGCACCTCATGCATATATTTTAGTCAAATTACAAGGGCAAAAAATCAAATAATGCTCCAACATTATCGCAACAACTTAATCATCAATGCAAAAAGTACATCAAATGAAAAGTTTCGATCAATTTTTGTCATATACTGATTACTCACAGATGACATAATAAATTATGACAGTTTCATGAAAGTGACCCTACAAACACTTATAAGTATAGATCTATAAATGTCGTGAAAACAATTATAAAATTCCTATATCGATCAAAACATTAAGCAACAATATCATTCTATTTTCTTAAAAAAATTATTACACATTTCTACATAAATGAAAATATACCAATGACTAATATTAGATTTTTCATCATGCAAGATATTTGTAGCACAGAAAATGAGACTCAACAACTCTTTATGTATAAAAACATATTACAAATTGATATTAAAAACATATTATATAATTGATATTAATGCATTTCATTTGCAAGATATTCCAACCACTAATACTATAATAAGATCTCGTTTGTCAACTATATATTTTAGTCAAAAAGTCAAAAGTTACTATAAGCTATCACATTACTATTTTTATTTTTTTATATATTTTTTCATAAAAAATTAAAAAATTATTAAAATAATCTATTACCAAACGACGCCTGCAGAAGATAAGTCTCTAGAAAAAGGCCTATAGCGGGTTCACTTTTCTGCTTCTTGAAACAAGGTTCTGCTCATCTGATCCATTTCATTTTCACTCACCTCCTTGGGACTTGGCCCAACATATGTATATACTTTGGTTTGGGCCAAATTAATGGAACGCCTATAAAACTAGCAAATCAGATTTCTAGTGCAAGACTACCCAACCAAGACAGGACATCTTCGAATGTCAATTCTGATCCATATTGTATTTTTATTTTATTATTTTGATGCATATAACTGGCCATGGTACTCAATGGTTTAAGGTCCTTGTTTTCTTCTATAGCTTATGGGATTACCAATTCTATGGCCTTACAAGAAACATGTTTATTTGAAAAAAAATATCATAAGATTAACAGTCTCATGTGATTATGAATGTCATCTAGTGAGAGGATTAACAATTCTATGAAAAATGTGACATTCAAATCTAATTGTATGCAGTTATTTCTATGTACCCAAATAAAAAAGAAATCTAATTGCATGGGATTGGAGGTGAAAAAACAATTTTGGCCATCATTTTACAAAACAAACAAAGTTACCTTCTACCTAATAAGAATTTTTACATAATTTCATATATTTACCATTAAGACGGAGGAGGTCTTGGATATTATAATAAATCAATATTTTAGAGATAAAAATTTAGAGATAAAATTACTTTTTAAGGACCAAATATGTTCAGTTGCCCAAAATATCATGATTGTATTTTTAGCTACGGAGTTAGACATTTAGTAATGAATTACTATCATTTTAGCATCAAGATTTTAGTTTTTTAAAAAAAAATTTGCACGAAATTAATTTTTTCTCTAAAAGTACATTTATTGGAACAATTTCATTTTTTTTTTTTTTTGAAATTTCGGGCAACTTTTTATTGATGATTAAAATTGGTCTCCTAATTTTTTTGCAATAATTTTTTTATTTTTAGGAGAAAAATTTTGGTCCCTAAACCCTTATATGTTGTAATGTTAGATTAACTACAACAATACTAGAGAGACCAAATTTTTTAGAAAAATTTAGCCAAAACTCCTCTATTAGACCATTGTTTGATGAAAATGACAACTCAAATTATTTTGCTTCATAAACCTCCTAAGGAGGAGCCACATAATCGAGTAATGATAGAATAAAATTTCTTTTTTTTTTTCCTTAGACAACATTGCCTATATGCATATATATATATATATATCACAGAACTCTTTTGACGAGGAATATTTTTATTGTATTTTACACAAATTTAAAAATGTTGTGTACATGTATTTTTGGCTAGTTTATGTAGTATGTACTCTGTTTTTTGTAACAATAAAATGTTATTATGAACCAAAGTAATATGTTACTGTTAAGTAGAGTAACATGTTATTGTTCACGTCAATTCTAACGGCATTTTTTTTTTTTTTTTTTTTAAGAATTTCAAAGTCAACATAGATCATGTTTGATAAATCTTGATGAGAGAATTTTAAAAATATTAATTTTATTATTTTAAAGTTTAAAATATTAAATTACTTACTAAGTATATTTTGATAATAGTAGTATTTGTTAGATTTTTTTTATAAAAAAAAAACTTTTTATACTTTAATGCATTAAAGTTTTATGATAAAAGAATTTTGACTAAATCCTTTAATTTTTTATCAAAGAATCTATCAAACATTTACGAGAGTGTGGATCCGATATAAGTGTGGTCAAATACCCATACAAGTATTTTAGTAAATTTTTTTATAATTTTTTATTTTTCAACGCCTTGCGTTTTTCGGTTAAGTACCACTAATTACATCTTATCCTTCTTGAAATCTGTGACTAGCAGGTGGGTGTAAGTATTTTTTATTTTAAACCCCCTTTTTTTTTTTTCTTTTTTTTTCTTTTTTTTTCTTACTCTTCCTTCCATAAATCTCTTCACAAAATGTAAAATTCAAACACAAAATAAACAAAACTCAAAGTTGATATGCATATAACTCTTCAAGGTACCTCAAAGTGAGACTTGAACTAACTTTAAACACAAAAAGGTCTTGTGTTTGACTATTACTAGTACCTTTGACTTGCAAGTAATGGTAAGTATTCAAAATTTAGGCTTTGTTTGAGAAGTTAGGTTCACTTTTTGACTGTCTTGGTTAAAAAATTCGTTTAGGTTATTGTTTTTGATTTTTTATAAAAAAAAAAAAAAAAAAAAAGAGTAAAATACTTATAATTTAAATTTGACATTTTATCTTATTGACTTTTTACTCTATTTTATCTTTTTGTGACTAATTTAGCCAAAAAAAATTAACCAAACCCACACCTTATTATATTGGGATGAGTTGAATATGAACCTAACTTAAAAGGGTTTCTTTTTAAATAACAAAAAAACATATTTAAATAAACAAAACAAAAACAAAACAAAATAAAACATTGATAATCTCATTAGGCTAAATGAAAATCTTGGGATACAAGCCCACCAGACTGGGATAGGCCTAAATGGCAATTAATTTGGTTAAACTTTCCTAACAATTTTTGGGAAATCAATTCACTTTGCGCTAGGGGGGGACCAAAAAAAGGCCCATAAAAATCAAGACATGAGTCCTCCATCCACCAACTTTGAAAAGCATTTTTGAGTAATTTATGAGTCATTAAGGGGTCACAACAACTTCCGTGAAAGTCTGATTTTCATAGAGTCATTGATAGAACACAACACTACTTTTTTTTTTCTTTTTTTTTTTCTTTTTTTTCTAGGATAAGATAGTTGTCTATCCAAATCTAAGCTTGTACAACCGACCCATCCATGTGGGTTTGACCCTACATAATTTCCACGTGGCAAACGTGTCAATAGTGGGTTGGAGTCCCCCAACCAACTTGCTTCTTTGTGGTGACACCTATGCCCTAAGGTTGTGAATACATAACTAACAACTCAATTGCAGGGCAGAGTGAGGAATCAACTAACTTCAACCTCCTTTTTTAGTCCTGTCACCTTTTCGGATGTCCTTTCATGTTGTGAAAAATCTTCTTGCAATGGATTTGCAATAGGAAAAATATTTAAGATATCTAATTTACAATATCCTTTATCAGTTGTGATTTGTGGCACTAATTTTTTAAGTACTAATGGCACTAATTTCTATATCAGGTAAAAAAAAAAAAATAAAGTTACCAAAACAGGAAATTAGTGCCATTAGTGCCAGCAGTTTTAGAGTCACAAATCATTTTTCATCCTTTATATGTGTTTGATAAGTGTCAAACTTAAAATTTGACACTTACCTTATTCTTTTTTTTTTTTTTTCTTTTTCTTTTTTTTTTTTATGAGTGTTAAATTTTAATTTATTAAACATTTTATTACTTAGAAGTCTAATCTCAATATCACATTATTAAAAATTATTTGGAGATAATAAATTAAGAGATATAACATTATTGTTACAATATATATACTAGTAGATGTTTGGCATGCACTAAAAAACTATACTTTTTTTTTTGCATACATACAATTATTTAGGTCACATCAATCAACATCAATCAACATTTATCAACATCTCCTATTTACTTTTCTACCCACTTTCTCTACTGTTGTGCACATTTTTTTTATTATAAAAAATCAAAAAATACATTTATTTAGAACATCTTAAATCACCCCTTATTATATGGTTAGTGTCAATGGCGGATAGAGTATGGGCCCAGGAGGGGCACACATGCCCCTCCTCAACTTTTTAAAATTTATGTTTAATTATAGGTTAATAAATTATTTATCACTTTGCCCCTTCTAAATTTGAATATATATTCGTATTTTTTTTTCTTTATTTTTTAAATAGTTCTATAATTTGTACAATTCAAATGTTTATTTTATGACAAAATGACTTTTATAATATTATAAAGTCTACCATTAAATGTTTATTTTCTATTCTTTTTTATAATGTTTGTTAATTTATTGTTATTGGTATTTTTTTTTTCTTTTTTTGGAATGAATATATGTACAAATATATAAAAAAAAATTTACTTGCTTGATGAAGTTTTTATTTCTTAATAAAATATTTATTTTTTTTTTAGAGACGATCATCACAATCTAATGTCTTAATTAAAAATGAAAGTTAAGTTTATTAGGATTAAAATAAGACAAAGTGAAAGTACTATAATAAATATATTATTTTATTATTATTCCTTCTGGACTAAAATCTTATCTCTGCTATTGACTAGTGTCAGTTACAATCAGGCCCAAATGTCTTGTGAACCCCAGAGTTGGATATTTCTGTTTTTACTTTTAGCAAGTCATGTCATGTTTCCACTAATGTGTATACATCTTCAGGTAACTTCTCTGCCCATTTTATGGTTGTATTTGAATGCTAAATTAATCAAGTGATTTATGGAACCACATATAAAACAAAAAATAAAGAAAACAAAACAAAAAAATCAAGTAATTTGAACAGGATAATGTTTTTTTTTTCTTCTTATCTTTTCTTTTCATTTCATAAATTTCTCTATAAATTTAAAATCCAAACACAACTAAGTTTATTCTCTTATTTGGAAATAAGGACAATATTTTGATAATAGACCTTTGTCTTTTCATTCTCAAAATGTGGTATATGATACAACTTCAATATCAAAGTCACTTTCAATTTCAAATACGTAGTAAGGTCAAGTTTAACTATCATAAATAAGTACACACTTTTTATCTTTTTTTCATCACATCATCTCTTTACTTTTTTACACATATTTTCGTAAAAAGACAAAAAGTACACTTATTTAGGTCATCTCAAACAATCCCTAAGAGGTAAAATGAACAGTTAAGCTTGTCCCATATTATTTTCATAAGTCATTTAAATTTGGTTTAAATACTTCAGATATGATTTATGGCCAATTAATTTTGAGTTTGATACTTTAACATGATATTAGAGTTGAGTTTTGGATGATCTTTAGTGATTGAGCCATCGCCCGATATTTAATCTTCAGCTGCAATTCAAAATTTAAAATGAAATATGCTTTACATTTTTTGTCGCCTTTCACATACTATTCAGACTACATGTGAGAAAGAGTGTCAAATTTATCACACATTACCTTCATAAGTCACCCAAGCGTGGTCTAAATACTCTAAAAACTACTCCACTCATGGTTAATTATCAATTATAGATTTCATGATGCTGTGATTGCTGAGGGAAGAAAGTCATCACCCCAGCAAAAGAAAACACCATATAGAGTTATTATATACTATAAAGCAGGGATCAATAATTTACATTTCTCCTACATACAAAAGATATTAATTTAAATAATTGATCTTGGTATATCCACAAGAGTTAGACTTTTCTCACAAGCTAAAATTTGAATTTGAAAATATTGTTCAAAGCTTGAGATTCACTATAAATTTGATTTTGATAATTCAAACTGATTATCTCATAAGTTTCTTTATATATATCACACATAAAAAAAATACATAGATTAAATCGATTTAATAATCATAATTTTTATATTTTATTTTGTTTGTCTTTAAAAATAAATAATCTATTTTTAAAAATACACTTGTCATATATTTTTTCGAAAACAAAAGAATGGTATTGTAGCTGTCCTATCAAATTTTTAAGTGGAGAATGGTGCTTTATTGAAAAGAAGTTTTGTATTCTCTAAGAAGTGAAAAGAGAAAACCTAGTTGAGTGTTTCATAAAAATTTATAAAACAAATTAAACTTGGTGGAGTATTGATTGAACTTGATCTTCAAATCAGAAATCTTCAGAAATTGGTCGAATGATATTAGATGAGCCTTTTAGACAACTCATTAGCAAGGGATCAGGGGGTTTCAAAGTTTGAGGAATGAGATTGATTGCTTGCTAACATTTGTTTGAAGATTTAATTTTGGATTCAACCTTGTAATTGCACTACAAGAAAATGCAGAAATGGCGACTAAAAAAGTTATTTTCATCGCTGAAAGTGTCATTTTCGGCGACTAAAATGGAATTAGTAGCCAAAAGTGAAGACTTTTGGCGACTGTAGCCAAATGTATAGTTATTGGCGGCTAAAAATCAATTTAGTCGCCGATTATGTGGGTTTTACCGACTAAAGGTTTTTTAGTAGCCAAAAGTGACGGTTTTTGGCGACTAAAATAATTTACTAGCCAAAAATATAGGTTTTGCCGACTAAAAAACAGTTTGGTCGCCGATTGTACGTGTTTTGGCGACTAAAAACAGTTTGGTCGCTGAAAGTGAAGCTTTTTGGCTACTAAAAAAAATTTAGTAGCTAAAAACAGGCAATTAGCGACTAAAATTCAGTTTAGTAGCCAAAAGGAGACGTTTTTGGTGACTAAAAACAGGTTTAGTCGCCAAAACTGTTTATTTTTAGGTGGAACTTATTTTTTTAGCGACTAAAAAATAATTAGTAGCCCAAAATTACAGAATTGGCAACTAAATAATGGATTTAGTCGCCAAAAGTGGCCTCAATTTTTTTTTAGTAAAAAATTTATTTTTTACATAAATTATATTGAATAAAAATAATTATATTTATATATATAGTTTTATATTAATACGGGTCAATATACTATATAAATCATATATATTGCATATATATTCATATGGTGTTGTAGTGGCATAGTGAAAGGAGTGTGTTGCTAAAGGTTTAGAATGTGGGACAGGTTGGTGGTTTGAATCTCAGAAAAAGCAAAAGAGTTGGTATTTTTTTTTTTTTTTTCACGGAAGCACCTTTGGCGACTAAACGGTTTATTTTGGCGACTAAAAATTTAGTCGCCAAAGGTGATTTTTCTTGTAGTGTTGGGTCTAAAATGGTGAGAAATTATTGAGTACTCTTGGAAGGATGTTTCATTTTATTTATTAATTGGCACATTACATATTATTTCTTGAAATTTCAACACAACAGTAATAGATCTAATTATAAATTAAACCAATAACTAGTAATTTGAAGTATCACTTGACTTGTCCCAAAAACACTGAATAATTTCTCCAAAGTGCCCCTAATGTATTGCACATAATTGTGTGCTCTTAATAGCTTATTTTGCAAGGACCATGCTAGGGAGCCCTAATTTTTGGCCCCCTAATCCCCCTAAAATTCAGACCAAGGCAAAAAAAAAAAAAAAAAAAAAAAAAAATTTGCCCAAAACGACGTCGTTTTGAGCATTAGGGGGATTAGGGGGGGCTTTTTTAGGGGGACAAATCATTTTCCATTTTGCAATGCTACACTAATGCTTCATTAATGAGGCAAAGTTTTATGTTGCCCTTTCTCTTGTCCATCCTCATTTTTTCAACATCATTATGTTTTTTAAAATGTTATATAAATTAATGAAATTTACAATATTTTGAGTAACAAATGTGACATACAATAATGAATTTTGAAATTAAAAACAGCCATTTAGGTAATATGATAGATACAATTCATGTGGGATAAAAACAAAATGTCAAATTTATTGATTTCGCATTATTCTATCTTTTTTGGGAACTAAATTTTTATGAGAATTCCTTTTTCAAGTGTGTAAGGCATGTTAGAACCAAGTGGTACTCTGTGTAATGTGTGTAAGTTAATGTATAAATAAATTAAATAACAAGTAAATAATTCAAAAAATAATTATGAAAATTAAATTCTGAATTTAATGCTTATAGCGCTTTAAGATTGCAGAACTTTAAGTCAAGACTTATGTTGAACACATTCTCCTTAAAGTAAATTTCGTCCCATTCCAGTGCTTCAAGTTGTACCAATGTCTACTTCCCAGAATGCAACGACTAAATCTTGGAAATGCAGTACTACAATTCCAAGTCTAGCTAACCAAACCAATGTTGTAACTCTCTCTTTCTCACAGACTCTTCCTAAAACTATTTGTAGAAAATATCTAGAAATAAAGGAGGACGAAGAACAAAAAAAAAAAAAAGAAATGAGTATGAATGAAATTTGAGATTCAATCAATCGAAATTTGAGGAAATGGTGAAGGCTATTTATAGAAGTATTTGTGGCCATTCAGAAGGGTCATAACTCTTGGGTCATACCCTTTCATATGAAAAGACACTATGAAGGGTTGCATTTTTTCATTCGAATGAAGAAGGGTCATGACTTTTAAGTCATACCCTTTCATATGAGAAGACACCATTGAGTCACACCCCTTCATTTGAAGAGTACAAATCGAGTCAATTCTCATTCACTTCTAAAATTTTTCAATAATCCTCCACATTAATAGAATTCACGATAACAGACATGCAACAAAATACAGACAGATAAAGAGTATACTAAGAAGATACACCGCATCGAGATAGGTAGCTTTTGGTTTTGAACCTCCTCTGGTAAAAACCTATCGGACTTACTGGTTAACCAGTGGATGCGATACCTTGAACTGTTCAGCTATTTGTGTAAGCCACGACAATAGACTACACACAATGTATCTCCAGACACAGTTTGGTTCTCATGGTTGTGTTCATTTTAGTCCTGAACAATACCTAGTGCTCTAGAGAATTTAGCCTTCTCAATTCTCAGAGAACCGGCCCAGCTCACACTCATATAGATAACTTCTTATTAAGAGTATCCTGCCATACTCCACTTGGATGTCTAAGGTATAAGAATCATTAAAAGCAAAGCTTAACCTACTAACGCTGAAGGTATCACTCTTCTTATCATAGAAATAGGTAGAAGTAAATCTCCTTAGTGATACGTGAAATCATCCATAATTCGGTTGTCCCTTTGAACTTAGTGTCTTATGCCCGGGGGGCACCCAAGCGCGCTAAACAATTCGAACCCTCGATTTCTTTGATCTAATCTCACGAGTGCAATGTGAAACATAAATGAGAGTCTAGATCCGACAACTTTTATAGAAAATCCATTTTAGTGCAAAATCATTGCCAAAAATAGACTGCATCACCAGATCTCAGTGCCACCTAATATTTTAGAAAAATTAGGAAACCCATAACTCATGCTAAGGCCATTATTTGTGGTAACCAAATATGTCTTGATTCAGAACCTTAGGTATGAAGGAGGAAGATCATTAATTGAGCACCCCCAGTCACTCAATCAAAAGACCGACCTCTACTAAATCATGATATGAATTTTATTGACTTTATACGTTCATATTTTGATTATTAATAATCCTAAAAATTACTATGTGAAGCAAACAAGTATAAACTGTGTCATTTATTTTGGAGCGGTTTGATTTCATGCATTTTTGAAAATGTTTTGAATAATGCACAACTCAAAATAAATTGAATTTACAAATATAAAAATCAGCATTATTCCAAATTAAGCGACACAACCTTCATCCACTAACAATCATAGAGTTATATCAACTAAGCAAATAGTCGCATGGTAAGATGCTAGGCATATAAGAAAAACACACAAAAGTGGGATGCTAAAGTATAAACACTTGCATGATATTTTCTAACATCCTGCGGGAAGCTGTAAAATAAATTTTAGAAAATATGTATGATCCTAGATGCAAAATTCTAATGCAATACATACATAAAAATGCGACTAAAGATTCGGCCACTAATGTATGACATGTAAATCATCTCAAGACTTGAGATAGCGCAAAAAATCACATAAGAATTAATTAAACCCATTGATGCAAATGAGCCAAATCTAAATGCGTGAAAAATGGATGCAAAATATGTAGATGATAAATATATATATATATATATATGATGTTATTTACAAAAATGAAAAACAAGTAAATGAAAGGGATAGAAAGAAGCGGAGGTGGAGAATTATTACAATACTGAATAATTACAATACTGAATAAAAGACGTGGGGTTTAGGAATTATTATAACAAACAACTATCTAACTCAAACATAAGTTGAATCTAACAAATCAAATATATTAATAATAATAATATAATATAAACAAACATAATAACAATTATAATATAATAATAAATATATAAAAATATTTATTATTATATTATTATTAAAATAAAGAAACTACATATTTAAAATAGTAAAGAAAACGCAAGAAAATAAATGAGAATGTTGCAAAAACTCACATTTGGAGGAAATGATAAATTTTCTGATTACCAAACTTTCTTCATAATACCTTTACGGTTATGGAGTATGTTTTGCGATCTCAGCAAAAAGTTGCGAGCTTAAGCTTTAATGAATTTTTTTGGGTGGTATATTTCAATGAATAGAAATGTTGATTGGAAACTTTTAGTTATAAAAATAAATAAATACATAAACAAAAACTTTGTTACTCTCAAAATAACTCAAAGTTTTTTGAAAATCAATTTCTCTCCCTAAAATTTTTTTGAAACAAAAATTTTCTTTCTCCAAAATTTTCTATCTTTTTTTTTCTTTTTTTTTTTGAAATACAAATTTTTTTTAAAAAAAAATTTCTCTCCTTTTTTATCCTCTCAAAACAACAAAATGAGGGAGTATTTATAGAATTAGAAATCACCTAAAACACATGTTAGCCATGTGATATTTCCAAAACACATGGCTTGCCATTTTGTATCTCAAAACCATGTGGCTTGCCATGTGGTATGAGAGCTGATTTTCCAAAACTGTTAAATTTTTTGGAAAAGAAAAAATTCAAAAAAAATATTTTTGAATAGGTCTAAAATAATTTGGCCAAAACGGGTATAAGGTTGAAATTAAAACTTAAACTTGACTTTTTTGCTGAGAAATTCATAATATAGCACATTCTAATTTTCATCATCAGGTGTTCAGCAGAAAGCGCCCAAGTCTTAAGGCCAGTCAAAATAAGGTATCTACACCTAGATCTTGGGATCTCTAGTAAGCTAGGTTGGGTTGTCATTATGGTGACTTTTAAGTAATAGGTTTTAATCTTGTTCCCATCGATAAATGGCACACTTGCTCTGTGGCTAGCCATTTGGTCAACGGATCTGCAATGTTCTCTCTCGACCTTACATACTTTATGGAAATTATTCCATATGAGAGCAAATGCTGAACGGTATTATGTCTTCGACGGGTGTGTCGAGATTTACTGTTATACATATGACATTGTGCCCATTCTATTGTTGTTTCACTGTCATAGTGAATGCATATAGTTGACATAGGTTTAGGCTACATTGGAATGTATTCTAGGAAACTACGAAGCCACTCTACTTCTTTTCCTGTTTTATCTAACGCAATAAACTCATATTTCATTATAGACCTTACTATGCATGTCTTCTTGGAGGATTTCCATCAGACTACAGCACTTCTTAAGGTAAGGATATATCCACTCGTGGATTTTGAGTATTTACTATCTGGTATCCAGTTAGCGTCATTGTACCCCTCTAGTACTGCTGGATATCTACTATAATATAAGTCATAATTTCGGGTATACCTTAGATATCTAAGTACCCTAATTATTGCTTTCCAGTGATCTATCTCTGGATTACTTGTGTACCTACTCAACTTGCTTACAACATAGGCTATATCTGGCCTAGTGCAATTCATTAAGTATCAAGTTTCCGATTATCCGAGAGTACTCTAATTATGATATGCCTACACCTGTATTCTTTGACAAATTAACACTAATGTCAATAAGTGTTTTTGCAGGACGTTCATCATGCTTCCGAAATTTCTTCGGAATCTTCTCAATATAGTAAGACTGAGATAAAACATATCCTTCAGATGTTCTTGTGATTTTCGTCCCTAAAATCACATTTGTTACTTCCGGGTCTTTTTTGTCATATCTCTTGTTTAACATTTTCTTTGTGGATTTAATCATGTCATTATTACTTCCAATAACATGCCATGCACATAAAGACAAACTCTGGCATAGTCTCTGTCTATGTTTTTTACATAGACACACTTGTCACATTCGTTTATCTTAAAACCATCTGAAATCATAATATGATCAAACTTTTCATGCCATTGTTTTTGGAGCTTGTTTTACTCCATAAAGAGATTTGACAAGTTTATAAACCTTTTTCTTTTAGTCTAGAAGTTTAAATCCTTCTTGTTGTTCCATATAGATTTCCTCACCTAGTTCACCATTCAAAAAGGTTGTTTTAACATCCATTTGATGTGTCTCTAAATTATACAATACTGCAATCGTTATTAGTATGCGAATGGATGTTATTCTTGTCACCGGTGAGTAAGTGTCAAAACAATCAAGGTATTCCTTCTGCTTGTATCCCTTAACAACAAGCCTTGCCTTGTATTTATCTATTGAACCATCTGCTTTCATCTTTCTCTTAAATATCCACTTATATCCAAGAGGTTTGCAAGCTAGTGGAAGATCCACCAATTCCTAAGTATGATTCTACAAAATGGATTCAATTTCACTATTCACTATTTACAACCTCTTTCCATAATAAAGCTTCAAGACCTGACATTGCTTCCTTGAATCATTGAGACTTATTTTCTAACTGGTATGTTAGAAAATTTCGACCAAATGATTTAGATGTTCTAACCCTTTTACTACGTCTAGGTTCATCTTTTTCAATATCATTTTGGTCACCCATAGCAGTGTCAAGAGTTCTTTTATTTGAACTCGTCTCTTTAGCTTCAAGAGTTTTAAACTCTTTAGCTTTCTTGCAAGGAAAAATGTGTTCGAAAAATGATACATTCATTGACTTAATAATAGTATTCACGTAAGATTTTTAGATTTATAAACTAAGAATCTATATTCACTACTATTAACCAATGAACACACAGTTAACGATTTTTGGTCCTATCTTAATCATTTTAGAACTACAGACTACCACCTTAGCCAAACACCCCCACACTTTAAGATAATTATAAGTAATTCGTCAACCTTTTCGTAATTCATAAGGTGTTTGATTGGTTTTCTTGTGAGGTATCCTATTAAGGATAAAGTTGGCAGATAAAATTGTCTCCCCCCACAAAATTCTGATGTAACCCTAAACTAATTAACATGGCAATCATCATCTTTTTAAGAGTTTGATTCTTTCTCTTAGCAACTCCATTTGACTGAGGAGAATAGGGTGCAGTGGTTTGATAAATAGCACCATGTTGAGAATGAAATTCCTCAAATGGTGCATCATACTCATCTCCTCTGTCACTCCTTACTACTTTAATAGTCTTGCCAAGTTGATTTTCAACCTCAAGCTTATATTGCTTAAAAGCTTCCAAAGCTTCATCTTTACTTCTCAATAAGTAAACATAACGATATCGAGTGTAATCATCAATAAAAGTAATAAAGTACTTTTTACCTCCTTTAGTTTGAACAAATTTCAAATCACAAATATCTGTGTGAATTAAATTTAGAGGTTTAGTACTTCTTTCTACTTTATTGAATGATGCCATAGTGAGTTTTACCTCAACACAAATCTCACACTTATTATTAGGATCAAATTCTAAGTTAGGTAAACATTGCAAAGAAACAAGTTTACGCAAAGAATTAAAATTAACATGTCATAATCTACCATGCCATAAACAAGAAAACTCAACAATATAAATAGAAAACGTGTTCATATTATTAATAGCCAAATTTGGTACAATAGTTAATACATTAAGTTTAAAAAGCCCATCATTCATATACTCTAGCCCACATGTATCTCACTCTTAGTGAGTATAACTTTGTTAGATTTAAAGACTAATTTAAACCCATTCTTGATCAGTAATGACTCAGAAATCAAATTCTTACAAATATCTGACACAAAGAGTACATTGTTGAGAGTGAGTTCTTTTCTCGAAGTCATCTTGAGCACAACCTTTCCTTGTCCTTCGACTGTAGAGGTTGAAGAGTTTTCCATAAAGAGTCGTTCTCTATTCTCTATGACTTTTAGGTCATGAACATTTTCTTATCAGCGCAAATATGACAAGTAGCCCCAATGTCCACCTACCAATCCTTAGTGTTGCCCACTAAGTTCGCTTCAGAAACCATAGTAGATAGACTAATGTTTCCCACTTCATCAGAGATGTAGTCGACTTTGGTCATGTGTGCTTGTGCTGGCTTCCTGCTCGAGCTTTCGTTTTCCTTATGAATATGACAATCCTTATCACAATACTCGTCTTTGCCGCACACAAATCACTTGCCTTTGAACTTCTTGTTGTCCCCGCTTTGGAACCCTTGTTTGTAACCTTTTCCATCATGCTTAATCTTTTTGTTGTTAGAACGAGATCATTGTCCTTGTTCCACAACATTAGCTTTTGCTTGCATAATGTGACCATAGAATTTTTTCTCAGATCCACGGTTGTCTTCCTCAATACGGAGCCACACAATTAGTTCCTTCAAATTCATCTCCTTTCATTTGTGCTTTAGGTAGTTCTTGAAATCTTTTCATGTTCGCGGTAATTTTTCAATCATCGCTATAATTTGGAAGGATTCACTAAGAACTGTTCCTTTTGCATGAATGTTATGTAGGATCAGTTGGAGATCTTGAACTTGACTTATTACAATCTTGGAGTCCATCATTTTAAAGTCAAGAAAACAACTGACAACAAATTTCTTTGTGCCGGCGTCTTCTGTCTTGTACTTTAATTCCAAGAATTTCCATAGTTCTTTTGCGGTCTTTTTAACACTATACACATTGTACAGTGTATTGTCCAATCCGTTGAGGATGTAGTTCCGACACAGGAAATCCCCATGTCTCCATACTTCCACGGCAGCAACAACTTGTCGATCAGTTTCTCTCTCATTTAGTATTGGAGCAATTTCATGGGTGAAGTGAGCCAAGTTCAATGTGGTTAAGTAAAATACCATCTTCTGTAGCCACCTTTAAACTTAGTTCCTTCGAACTTTCCCGGCTTCTCCCCATGATTTACTGGTACTGGCGAAGTTACCCCTGATAACACCAGCATCATGAATGTAGTGACCGAGTTTACAGTTACGGTAGGAATAGTCTCAGCACTATCCTTTTTGGTTGCCATTATTTTTGATAAAATAAAAATGCAACAATCACAAATTAAAATTTATACAAATAAACTATACACACAAAACAAACATAATTCAATTCTGTAACAAAATCTCAATGATAAACAGTATATTAGTACTATTTATCAAATAAAGAATTAAACAATATATTACTACTACTTAATCAAAGAAAGAATCAAATAGTATATTACTACTATTTAATTTTTCAAAAATCGAATATTACTTTTGTATAAAAATAAAATAAAAAAAAAAAACAAAAATAAACTACTTTAAGATTGTTAGAACCCAATGGCCTTTTGTGTAGCGCATGTGCAAATTTATGTATAAATAAATTAAATAACAAGTAAATAATTCTAGAAGTTAAATTATGAATTTAATGCTTATAGCGCATTAAGATTGCAGTACTTCAAATTGAGACTTGTGTTGAACACAATTTTCTTAAAATAGATTTCGTCCTCGCTCAAATGATTTGAGTTATATTAGCGTCTACTTTTCAGGATACAATGATTACATCTTGAAAATGCAGCACTACAATTCCAAGCCTGGCGAACCAAACTAGTATTGTAACTCTCTCTTTCTCACAGACTCTTCCTAAAACTATTTGTAAAAAAATATACAAAAACAAAGGAGAACGAAGAATACAAAATGAAGAAATGAGTATGAAAGAAATCTGAGATCCAATCAATCAAGATTTGCGGAAATAGTAAAGGCTATTTATAGAAATATTCGTGACCATTCAAAAAGGTCATGATTTTTTAGTCATACCTTTTTACTCTCTTCGTCCCAAAATAATGGTTCATTTTGGGAAATTTAACTTTTTTTGGTAGTACAATTATTACACTTTAAAATTTTTGATTTTCCAAAATTACCCTTTGATAGTACATTTTTTGGGAAATATCAATGTCATAATTGTACTTTTTATGTTGTTAATGAATTTAAAAGAATGACAAAATAGGAAATTTATATTATTTTTGTATTTAATTTTTGAAAAGGGATTAATATTTTAAGATAATGAAAAATAAAATAAGGGACTAATATTTTGAGACGGAAAGAGTATATAAAAAGACAACAAGAAGAGTTGCACTTTTTCATTTAAATAAAGAATGATCTTGATTCTTAGGTTATACTCTATCATATGAAAAAATACTACTCAATCGCAACCTTTCATATAAAGAATCAACATGAAAGTTGTACTCATTCATCTCTAAAAATTGTCAATAAGCATCGGAAATACTTAGAAGCTTTCAATTTTTGGGAACAATGAGAGATCTTCTATTTCCTTTAAAGTAGGAAAACCCACCAACTTTGGTATTAGCAACTGATTGATGAATGTGCGGAACTTTGTAACATTAATGACTTTGAGAGATTTTAGTCTGACATGCATATATAGAGAGGCATCTCGTGAGTGAAAAGAGCGTAGTACTGTTCTTTTAGATGTACAGGCCATGTTAGGTACACTTGACTTTTAACATACTCATACCGACATTCCTTAAGATTTTTTTTTTTTTGGTTTAATATAAATTTTCTTTTCACGTAAAAAATTATGATTCTGTTTAGTAGAGTTATCAAAATTTAATTCCACTCTTACATTTAAGTGTGATATTATAAAAAATTGATTCTGCACTCATTTTTGAAAAGATTTTTACCTGGCTACTAAGAGCGTGTTTGGGAAGTGAAACTCAGGCTAAATTAGCCACTAAATGACAAAAGAGGCTTATTTAGCCACTTAAGGACAAAAGCTTCACAGCTGCCTGGGAAGTTCCAATGCTAAGCTAAATTTACGAAACTACCCCTCATGAAAGAGGGGCATGCGGCAGCACACACAAAAAATAAAAAAATAAAAAAAATTTCCCAAAAAACACATTTTCTCAAAAAAACAAAGAAAGTTGAAAAAAAAAAATTTAAAAACATTTTTTTGTTTTTTGTTAAAATATTTTATAAAAATAAATTCAAACTCTATTTTATAAAAATAGTTTTAAATATTTTAATTTTTTTATTATGTATTTGGTTATGATTTCAGTGTAGAGTTGTGAAAGTAGTATGGAGTTTCAAGTTATGTGTTTGGTTATGAGTTTTAAAAATAATTTATTACTTGAGTTTTATTTTATGTGTTTGGTTACGATTTGAGTGTAAAGTTGTGAAAGTAGTATGGAGTTTCGAGTTATGTGTTTGGTTATGAGTTTTAAAAATAATTTATTAATTGAGTTTTATTTTATGTGTTTGGTTACGATTTGAGTGTAGAGTTGTTTTCAAATTGAAAATATTAACATTTTAAATTATTTAATTTTTTTGAATATTTAAATTATTTAAATTTTTACGATTTAAATTTTTTGAATATTTATTTTAAATTTTTGCCAAGGTAAATTTGGCCGTTTATTTACATTATTTAAATATTTAAAATAAAATTAAAATTAAATTTAAATTTAAATTAATATTAAAAATTAATTAAGTTTTGTTTTATGTGTTTGGTTACGATTTGAGTGTAGAGTTGTTTTCAAATTGAAAATATTAACATTTTAAATTATTTAATTTTTTTGTTAAAATTATTTTTTGAATATTTAAATTATTTAAATTTTTACGATTTAAATTTTTTGAATATTTATTTTAAAACTTTGCCAACGTAAATTTTTTAGATTATTTACATTATTTAAATATTTAAAATAAAATTAAAATTAAAATTAAAATTAAAATTAAAATTAAAAATTAATTAAGTTTTGTTTTATGTGTTTGGTTACGATTTGAGTATAGAGTTGTTTTTAAATTAAAAACATTAACATTTTAAATTATTTAAATTTTTTGAATATTTAAATATGTAAAATAATATTGAATAAAATTAAAATTAAATTATTTACAGTACACAGGACAATTATTTAAAACCTCGCTTTTTATCATTGTACAGAAAATGAAAAACAAAAATAAAAATAAAAATAAAAAACACATGAAAAAACCATTTGCAAAAAAAAAAAAAAAAAAAAAAAAAAGAACTTAAAATACACAGGACAATTATTTAAAACTTCACTTTTTATCATTTTACAGAAAATTAAAAAAAAATAATTTTAAAATCAACATAAAAAAACACATGAAAAAACCAAGACAAAAAAAAAAACAAAACAAAACCAAATTAATGTAATAAAAAAAACAAATATTAAAATGACCAAAAAAAACCATTTGGCTCAACAATGCCATAGCACAGCCGCCGAAATAAAAATAAAATGTTTTTTAAAAAAAAAGGGGAAACTAAGTGGTGACGTTACAGTTGGACAAAATTAGTTGCAGGGGCAGTTTAGTAATATTACATATGGACACCTCACCAAAAAGTTAAAAAAATCAAAAAGTCTTTCTCAAACCAGGCTTTTTAACCTCAGGCTAAAATAGTCAAAAAACCAAAAGGCTAAAAAACCAACCCACTTCCCAAACGGAGGCTAATTTAGATGTACAAGCCATGTTAGGTACACTTGACTTTTAACATCCTCATTACTTTTCGGATAAATTACACCGACATCCTTTTAGATTTTTGTTTAATATAATTTTTTTTTTCATATTTGAAAAATTATATTTTTCACTTTGAAATTTATAATCTCATTACAAATTATCTCATAAATTGCTAATGTCATGTCTTAATATTTTTTAAATGACCATTTTACCTTTTTTTTACTATTTCATCTTCCTATTATCATGACTACATTTTAAAATTTTTCATCATTAAATTTTACATAAATATATTCTTGTTGAATGATGATATACAAATATAAATTTTATTTAAAATTTTCAAATATAATGATATAACTTAATGGTAACATTTCACTTTAAAACAAAATACTCATAAACGTGATTTATATTTACAATAACATCATTATCACAATATTTTTATGATTTTTTTTAAATAGAAATTTTTATATATGGATAGAATTTTCCATTTTATTTCCACCATTATTTTTCTTTCTCATTTATTCACCCACATTTATTACAGTATTACCAAACACTATCATTCACATTTATTATAGTATTACTAGATTTTTTTATTTTTTTATTTGGTGAATTTAAAAAAAGGGCTGTGATTGAGACCCCCTCAATCACCAACCCCACACACACGTGGCGGGCGGTGATTGGAAGAGAAGGGAAAAAAAAAAAAATTGGCCAATCATGAAAGAGAGGGGGTCAAAGAGGGTGGGAGGAAAAGGGGGTCGTAATCATTTTTCTTTAAAAAAAATTACAAAATATTATACTTCTTAAGTATATATAGATTAGATGCATTTAAAAAATAAAAAAAAAATTGCTTAAAATATTAAAAAACAGTAAAAATAAAAAAACTTGAAAAATAAAAATTAAAAAAAATATTTTTTTGTGTGAGTTAGACCAAGAAGATGATTATTATTTCTTTTGAATTGACATAAACAAAATATCAGCATTATTATTTTATATGTATAAAGATTAATAGACAAATATGTCATTTTAATCTGACAATGAGGGTAAGTGTAATTTTTCAAACTTGAAGGAAAAATCTGTATTAAATAGAACTTTAGGGGGTGTCAATGTAATTTACCCTTACTTTTAGAGACTTTTGTTTAAATATACATAATTTAGAGGCGGTAGGGTGGTTGTTGTGCCTAGGGCATAACAGTCACGGTTGTGTGGTTTTATGAGCCTATTGGAGGGTTCATTTTAATAATTTGACTTATTCATCTTTTAAGGTATATCAAATTAAACATACTTATAAAAAAAATTAAATTGATTGTATATCGTTAATCTTTTCATCGAATTAGATTTATATTTACAAAAATAATTGACAAATGTGATTTGGAGTGTAAAATTGAATACAAATGTGATTGGATGAAAGAATTAACGATATCCGATCAATTTGATTTTTTGTAAGTATGTTTTATTCAATATACTCTAAAAATTGAACAGTTTAAATTATCAAAACGGATTCTAAAATAGGCTCATATAGCCACACAATAGTAATTGTTGTGCCCCACACAGTAACCAACCCATCTCCTAATTTAGATAGTATTTTTAAATTTATTTGAATCTTGATATTGTAAAAAGATAATAATAAAAAGTAAAAAGTGAAAACATAAATTTATTTACCTTCTATTTCATTATTTTTATTTATTTTTTTATGTAAATTTAAAATTCAAACATAAGAATTATCACCCTAACCCGAGGGGGGTTGATTAGGGTTGCCAAACTTGCTATGAACATAAATGAGACATTTTGAGGGCCTAGCTAGCTGGGCTCATGGCTGGTCAACTCAATAATGCTATTATGTATATATAGTCTTCATTTGAGATGTGAGTTAATTTTTTAGATTTTATCTTTTTATTAATTTTAATTTGAGATTAAAAAATTTTATTTGAGATAAATTTTTTGATTTTTTTAATTTTTGTGAAAGAAAAAATAAAATAATTATAACTTAGATGTGATGTTTTGGGATAATTCTATTTCCACACATCATTTACTTTATGTGCACACACTTAATAAATTAAATTTTTATTACAATTTTACCATTAAACAAAATGACCACTATGGACATCAATTTAAAACTAAATTTTCTCTCTACACATCTTTGGGAACAAAAATTCTCAATGCATATCTTTTGGGAGGGAAAAAAATCAAGCTAACACCTACATTGTTTTTTTATTATTTTTCACTCTCACCATTATTGCACTCTATTTTACTCCTGCCATTCTTAGTTTTGTGATAAAAGATTTACAAAATCATAGAAGTTTAAATTTAGAGAAGAATATGACTTTACAATCAATGCAACGATGAAAATGTGATCTTTTATGTGTGAAAGTGATTTTTTTTTTTCGAGCAAAAGAACTGCTATTATTTTGTAAATCCAACTTCCATAGGATTGCCAAAAAAAATAAAATCAATAAAATCAATGATGAAAACTTTTCATATGATTTGTTTTAAGATTTTTTTGATCGCGAGGAAAACTTACTATCATCGTTGATTGCGAACCCAAAAAAAAAAAAAAATTTCATCAACTCCTATCAATCTTTTCATCATTTCATCGCTGATTGACTCTAAAGAACTGCTAAAGATGTGTTGTTGGATTGTTAGATATATTGGAATTACTGTTATGATGTGTGTAAATGTATTTTGTGTGGCGTGTTTAAATTATGAGCTAGGAATATGTTTAGAATATTTGATGTGTGGAATGAGAAAAATATAACGTAACTAAATTAATAAGTATGTGAACTAAGAAATGATGTGTACAAAGTGTAAATGGTGTGTAGAAATAGAATTACCTGATGTTTTGTCTTGTTGGGATAAAAAACTTATTTTATCTTTTTGTGATTATTTTAGCCCAAACCCTATGGCCTCGTTTAGGAACATGTTATTTTAGTAATTTTTTTATTTTTTACGAAAAGATATGCAGAAAAGTAGAAAGAGTGACGTAATAACTTATAGTAACTTTTAACTTTTTGATTAAAAGGTTGCCAAACGAGGCCTATATGCCAAATGAAGCCTAAATACAAAGTTAAATATAGAAATTGTTTATTCAGATGATCAGTCAAATGATTAATCAGATAATTAGATGATCGATCGAATTAAAAGATGATACTTGTGATCAATAAACTCTAACCGATTGAGCACCCGACCATCTGACCAATTGTCTAAATGAACAATTTCAATATTTAGGCTAAGTTTGGCATCCTTTGAAAAAGTCAAAAAGTCAAAAAATCACTATCCTATTTAAGTCACATCATCTTATTTAAGTCACATCACTTCTCTACCACATCACTTCAAACCCAACATATACTTCATAAAAAGTCAAAAAGTACACTTATTTAGAATATCTCAAACAACCCCTTAATTCAATAGTTGATCTTCTAAATAGTCCTTGACACTGCTTATTAACTTGCGCTTAAATTTTGATTAATGGTATTTGGGAATCTTTTGAGACTTCACAGAATAAGAGTAATGTTAACAATATAAATAAATAATCAAATATCTCCCATAAATATAAGATTCACACAATATAAACTCTATATTTACGTGTGATATTTGGTCAAAAATTTAACATCTACAACATTTTTTCATAGAATAGTATTGAGGTAGAGGGGAATCTAGGGTGGTCTGGGTCTAGCTTAGACATAGAAGTTTGGCCAATGTTGTTAGATATTGGACCATTTTTTGTCCCATCGCCTTGTCATTTCATGATGCAGAAGCATGCAGCTAAAGCTGTACTTTCTCCCAACTAAAGAGATGAAATAAAATAAAGGGCGGTGCTTCAAACCCGGTGCGGGTCGATCCCCAGTGACGTAGCGTATTGGGATTGGTCAAAAAATTTTAAAAGAAAAAAATAGTTTTTTTTTTGGACAAATGGGAGGGCTACACACACGACTCCTAGTGACCCTCATTGGGGGTCTGAGGTATTTTTCTAAAATAAAATAAAATACAATCAATTTGTTTGGTTTAATTTTTCAAAATTTATTTTTTTTTTAAATAAAATTTTTTATTTTTTATTTTTACTCAATTTTTAAAATATTTTTAATAATTTTTTTTTAATTTTTATATATATTTAATATAAATACACTTAAAAAGTATAATATTTATAAAAAAAAAAAACTTCAAAACATTCACAAAATATCAAAAATACAAAAAAAAATCATTTTTTTTTTGTATTCTTATGTATTTATTAATTTTTAAAATTTTTTTTTATAAATATTTTACTTTTTAGATACATCTAAGTAAGATACATTTTAAAAAGTAAAAAATTACTTAAAATTTCAAAAATATTTACTAAAAATAAAAAAATTAAAAAATTTAATTTTCAAGAAATTGAATCCAGAAAATTAAAACTAAATAAAGTGAATAATTTTAAAAATTATTGTTAATATTGAAAAATATATATTAAAAAAATTAAGTATATAAAATTTTTATAAAATATGTTGAAGTGTTTTAAAATGTGTAACATGTTTTAAAATGTCTAACACGTATTAAAATTATAAATATTTTGATATTAGGTGATTCATATTAAAAGTTTTAGAACTGGCATCAGTAAGGTTTAAAAAAAAAATAAATCAAACGCATGATACACAGTAATTTGGGATAAGTTTGACAATAATGAATTTCAAATAGGATAAAAAAAAAAATACTTTATTGTATTTTATATAGGGTTGATCATGGATCGGCCAACCTGCCAAAATTGTCAAACCCGTCCCGCCTTACCCAAGTTTGGCATAACTTAAATAATATAAAAAGTTAAAAAGTTACTATCCTATTTAAGTCACATCATCTTATTTAAATCACATCACCTCTCCAACACATCACATCAAACCCAACCCAAACCCAGCCCATATAAGCCAATAAGTTAAAAAGTGCACTTTTTTAGAACATCCCAAACCAACCCTAATCTGACTAATTTTTGGCAGATGCGTGTCTTTTTTTTTATGGATGAATGCGGATAAACTATTTTAAAATTTATGAATATACTTTTTTTTGATGGATGAATGCGGATAAAATATTTTAAAATTTATGAATATAATTTAGATAGTGGATTAATTATCTCGTATTCTCATGAACCCGATCTGTCTGTGGATAAAGTTAAAAAAGAAAAAAAATTATTACCAAATAACCAAACAGAGTAAAAATAATAAAATATATATTTTTGAAAAAGTGAATATATCTTCACATGCATGATGCCATTTGGATTTGGTGTGTTTTTCATAATTATTTAACCAGTTAAATTTGGAGCAAATAATATTTTAACATGATTTAGGCAAAATTTAATTACGACTATAATAAAGAATATCATCAACATTAATTATGAAAATAATAAAACTATTAATATAATTTGTTGACAGTTTATCAATTTATAATGAGTGTGAAACACATTTTTTTTTAATGATGTGTTTCAACGATTTTAGATATTTCTTACTGTGATTAGCACGAGTTTTCACTAGCTATGTGATAAATATACTTTTATAACATAATAGAACTAAAGTTATCAAAATACACGAAACCAAATTAAAATTTTCATATATAAATATTCAAGTAATGCTTTTATAGAACGATATGACTAAAATTTTCCAAATAAATAATTAAAATCACATTTTAATTTTAAATTTAAATTAATATTATTCTTTTGTAACACATATATTGCAACATAAAATATTATTTTGAAATAAAATTAAACCATGCTTCGCTCTGGTCAACTGCTAGTACATTTAAATTGAAATAATTCAGTTTGGTTTTGAACTTTCAAATACATTTTTCGAGTTTTTTTTTCTTTTTCATTTGTTGCTGTCTTTAATAAAAAAAATTTCTCATAGTTTAGTTAATTTTTAAATTTTTTTAAATGCATTTAAAAAGTAAAATATTTGTAGAAAAATCTAAAAAAAATAAATAATACAAAAAATATATGAAAATATACTAAATTTTTTATTTTTTTATATTTACCGAATATTTTAAAGATTTCTTCACAAGTATATACTTTCTAAATACATTTAAATTAGGTGTATCTAAAAATAAAAATAAAAATAATTAAAAATTCACTAAAGATACACGAATACACAAAACAAAAGACTTTAAAAACTTGGTTGACAACTCAAAAACCAAATAGAGTGAGTGCATTTATTGCATGTCCCCTTCAAAAGTTGAATCTCCATGAACAAATAGAATGGAATAGAGGAAATATAAAAAAATGAAAAGTATAGCATTACTCATAAAAAAAATACGTCCATGAAGATAAATTTTACCTACAGCCAGACATACATGACTTTTTTTTTCTTTTTTTTTTTCTAATTAAATATCCAAAGAAAAATATTTTAAAAGAATGATAAAATAAAAATTTATTAGCCACTTTTTACATTTTGAAAATAAGTAGTTTGGAATGGTGATGAAGTGTAAGTTTGGTGGAAATCAACCAAATAATAATATATGTATAAAATGCTAATTAAGCACAAAGTTGTCCACTAATTGGAGTGCGACTCATAACTACATAAAGAAATGCAATTTTTTTTTATTATTTTATTATATATATATATAAAACAGAGATTTAAAATATGAGATCTTTTGAATCTTTTCTTGAAGAGATGTTTTATATATGTTGTGTGGGCAAAGACAAATTAAATGGGGGGTAATACATAGTTTTTGACAAAATAATGACACCAAAAAAAAAAAAGAAAAAAGCGAGAGACAGATTGGAATAATAAATTTTTGGGTATTTTAGCATTTTGGGGGATAATCAAGCTCAACATCATATCAAAATATTTCAAAAATTAGCTAAAATACAAACATATTTGGCTGCATAATTAAAGAACTTGAAAGGAAATTTTTTTTTTTTTTTTTCCAATACATGAATCTTATAATGACAATAAGTGAAAATTTTTCTGACAATCACAACTCCATAAGACGAGAAGAATACAATAATAAAAACTTAGAGGAGATTCATAATTTTGATGTGTTCTTAGATCAGAGGAGATTAGTCTTGTAAGAGTAAGTTTCTTGAAAAAACTAACAAAAATAATAAAAACTATTCATCATTTTTTCAGGACTGAACTTCCGAACATATGACTGAAATTCGAGAACATAGGCCGAAACATTGTTTATTTGTTCAGGAATATGTAATCGAACATTTCTTTTTTGTTCCGGAACAGATAATCAATTATAACAATGGTCAAACCGAAGAAAAGAATGAGGCAGTAGAGATCACAATCCTGTTGTCAAAAGATTCTTCGAAAATAATTAACTTAACAGAATTAGAGATCAGAACAAGTCATAAAGTATGAACAGAAATTTAAGAGCAGAATTATAATACAGATAATCATTAAAAAAATAGAAACTTACAACTTTCTGCAAATTCAATCCTTAGAACAAATTTTGTGATTGAGGCCAGTGGTTGGACACTGTGTCTTTAAGACAGAAATTCGTCCTCTCCTAGGTGCTCGAGAATAACGGACGTCCTGCCTCCAGGATTCAACAATCACCCCAAACAGATGCAGCACAGCAAACTAGTTTGTACAGCGAACCAGAATGAATTTTCGGAACTCTCACAAGATGCAAAATGATGAATATAACTTGCAGAAAATTGAGAAGATTGGAACGGAAATTGTATCTCAAATCTGGAATGAAGGATTGCTTTATATAAAGGCCAAACAGTGCCAATTCCGGAACAGTTAAAACTGTTATGAAGAAGAGTCGCAACTGGTTGGAAATTCTAGAAGAAGTATAACCGAAAATTTTGAATTCAAAATTTCGGTATTTGAATGATTCCCGCAGAAATTTATTTGAATAAATTCAAATAATTTTGGAGCAAAAATAAAGGACGGGTTAGACCCAAACCCACACCCGCGCCCGCCCCGACCGGACGGACGGCGGCGGCGGCGCGCGCGTGTGGTGATGGTTTTGGGTTTGTCCATAACTCCTCCTCCTACAAAACTTGGGTACCCCTTGGGGCCCAACCCAAGGTCTCCACCTTAGAGCTTATAAACACTTTGAAACTCTTCTATGTTTCCTATGTGGGACAAAGTTTTTAGATACCAATTCAAAGTAACCACACAAAACATTTTCCATGTTTATGAGGCTCACTTCGGTATCAATTTCTCATTCACTCGTAAATGGTTTCAACCACCCGAGTATATATATTTGTTCACCACATGGCAAGGAACGTATTGCCACTCGGACCCACCCAAACCGAGGTGTGGGTCCTACATTAATTAAAGCTCAAAGTTACCGGAATTTAATGGTTATAAACCATTTTTCTCTAACAATCCTTTATTTTCTAATAGATTTATTTGCTATGCAATATGCACCATGCATTTGCAACATGAATACATGCAAACATACATACATTATTTTTTCCCTTTTTTATGTGATATCTCAAGATTATTCCACTTCAGGTGGAATGGCATGATATTTTTGCTCGAATATTTCTGAACATGTGCCCTACGGATTCTATAATTTTACCCCAGTCATGTCTAAAACCATGACTTCTTTCTCGTCCACAATCATGAAAGGCAACCTCATTCATTTTAGGGAATGGAATAGAGCTATTGAGACGGGATTGATGATTTTTCAATAAAAGTTGCTTAGTTTGTTCAGCTATAAGAAGGCATGAAATTAGTTTAGAGTACTTTGTAGATCAACGCTCTTTATATTGCTACTATATGAGCATATTATCAGCGTGAATATTTCAACATATATCTTATAAATTGCACTCACTAACTGATTCATAATTTTGCAACTTCAAGTGCAATCAATTATAGGAAGCTTTTTGAGAAGCTTATGGTCTTCTGGTAGTCGTATTTCTCCTTTAAATTATCAAACAAAAATAGTGAATCTGTTA